>PVHP010008145.1:0-54128 GCA_004024765.1 Zapus hudsonius | reverse complement strand
TCCTCCTTATTGGCTCCTCTTACTTCTCTATGATTGCAGCTTTCATAGACTTAACTACCTTTGCAATATGTGGAACCTAACAGTATCCTGACTTCCTTCTCCCAAATATGATGCCACCTCCGTATTTTACAACTAGCCCTCATCCTAGCCCACCATACTCCCCTCCTACTTCTAAATGACCGTAATCCTAGTACACTTAATACCAGCCTTACTCATGACCCACCAACAATTATTGAAATAAAAACAATCATTATTATTAATTTGCTATTAGGATCGCATAACCCATATCCATCAGCTTGGATCACTGGTAGTAATATTGAGGCCATACCTTACCCTTTGACCTACTCAAAATGTAACTTCTGACCTCCTTTTCTAAGGAAACTGCTGATTAAAAAAATCTAAGCAAAGAAATACTTCATGATTATAAAAATCTCAACGTAGTAATATAAGTAATACACAAAAAATTAAGGCAACATAATATTCACAAAAATTAGTAACACCACAGTAATGATATCCAGTGAGACTGAATTACATCAAATGCCAGATAGAAAATTTAAAAGATTATAAGTAAATTCAAAGAAATAAAAGGAATGAATGAAACAAACTTAATGGAATCCCAAGAGAACATAGGTAATCAGCCAAATAGAATAAAGAGGTTGATTCAAGATATGATAAAGGAAATGGGAATACTGAAGAAAATTTGAAATACTGGAAATCAAACAGACAGAAATAAAATGCAGCAAATGAAAAACTTCTATAAACAAGGTCACCAACAGTATTGATCAAGGAAAGGATAGAATATCTGAGTTTGAAGGCCAGCTGGAGATTTGGAACATTCCTATAAGGATGATAGAAATATATAAGCAGATATAAGTATGAATTTCAAGACATTTCAGATATGATGAAGAGATCAAGCTATTAACTCTGGACATAGAAAGAGAATTTCAATCTATTGGTGTTAAAGTGTTTGGGCTGAAGTACCTCATGTTGCTGGTTAACATTGTGCTCAGATGTCATAGGCAGCTCCAGAAAATTTCCTGTGTCAGAGACAGGGCCTCTCCAAGGGAGACAATTGTCTGATACTGAAAATGCAATGAAAAGCCTATAACTGGGAGGTCATAAAAGCATTATCAGAGAAATTATTTTGCCCAACAAATAGCTCACTGCATATTTTCTATATGCCCATATATTAATGATGCTCTCACTTTTGGTGAGAGGATCTTTTTTTTTTTCTTTTCAGATGGTTGTCGCTACTGGTAAGACTCAAAATTCTTCAATGTGCTGAGAATAAGTGACCATTGACCATTTAGTACTGAATGAGTCATCTCTATCACACCGTTCAAGGCTCAGTGACCATTACAGAAGAAATGGTGGAAAGAATGAAGGAGCCAAAGGATGGGGAGGGCTACTTTGGAGCTCTGTCTTCCAGAGGTAATGTGGTTGTAGCAAAAGACTTGAATAATGTGAGAGAAAAAAAAAAGTTGATATCAAACTAGAAGAGGGGTCTGTTGGGAAGAGGAGGTTCACTGGAGAGGGACCAATGGAAAGGAACAGAAGGAGGAGGGTAGGATAATCTAATTATCAGGGTATATTTTGTGTATGTATGGAGGTTTTTAACGAAAAGTTTGAAAAATACCCCAGTTTCTTTTTGGGAAAATTTGTATATTTTTAGTGATGCTATCATGTAAGGCAGAAGCTTGATTTTGTAATGAACATTATTTTGGAGAGACAGTGTGTTTGAAGGAAATACATATGTATCTTTCTGCTTGTTCTTTTGATTATGCTGGATTTCACAGTAATTTATTAGTTATTTAGAAGATGAAATTAAACTCTGGAGCCAGTGGACTTTGTATAAGGAAGGTATGTAAGGAATTCTGCACATGATAGTTCCTTTCAGTCAGATTTGCTTGAAAAAGTGAGTAAAGTTTCCTGTGGAAGAAGCCAATCTATCTGCAGATAATATCAAAATCCCAGGTCCATCTTCAACTTCACCATTCTTGAGGCTTCTTATGAACTAGACTAGCTAGCCCTCAGTATCTGGTAAGCAAATTCCTCGTAATATATTTCTTCTATATGTGGATTGTGTGTGTGTGTGTGTGTGTGTGTGTGTGTGTGTGTGTGTGTGTTTTAGCTATTCCTGTCTGTGTCCCTTGTTGAACTTTTATTGCACAGTATATATCATTCTGTAAATTCACTGAGACATGTATTTCTAAGAATAGAATAAGGTGAGAATTAAATATTAGAAAATTCAATTTTGTAAAAATGACCTTGAAAAGAAGTCTATGTGGAATTTGGGCAACAGCAGTTGAATGGACTCAATACCTTTAAGAAAAAGGAAAATGAGAAGAATTGGATACCAAATTAAGTTTTAAATGTATAAATTTACATAAGTAGAATAGTCAGAATAACTAAAAAGATTAAAAGATATCTTTGATTTAAGTAAATTAACACAAACAAACCTATCATACTTTTGTGGCAATAAATAGTAGCTAGATAGAAATTACATTAAAGAAGGGATAAAAGTATTACTAGATCTTAAGTCTTGAAGGTATGAAATGGAAGTAGATACATTGTACAAATTATCAGAATAATATTAGCTTTGGAAGCATTGCATCTACATTATCAAAATGAAAGGAAGAGTATGTGAGTGTTGGATACTGGGAGACAGTGGCAGAGCATTATAGAAAAAAAATTTCTACATTCTATTAATTCACTAATTTTACAAGTAGAATAGGATGCTGAACCGTTGGGTATAAGTGAGGATGAGAATAAGAGAGGATGTTGATAAAATTTAAATAGAGAAGGAAGTATGATATGCTAGTATGCAAAATTATGAAACTATAGAAAACAAATATTTTCTATAAATATTTATCTTTATGCAATGTTAATTGTCACATAAGCATGCCATTACTTATATGTACTTTATGCCATACAATATTACAATATTTGTCTTGATACAATGTTAATTGTCACATAATTATGTCATAACTTATATATACAACATGTCATATAATATTACAATATAATTGTCATCATTGTAAAATTCGTGTGACAATTTTACAGAATGAAAATTATGACACAATTGCATAATGCAACTATTGATTGATCATGTTAAAATTATTGATGTTAACTTGAGACTCATTGACATGATTTTCTTGTGGAACTTTTTTCTTTTCAAAATATTCTGCCTCTAGGTTATAGGCACAAAATAAGCCAGAAGTTGAAACTAACCAAGGTATGGTTTTGCCAAATGTTCACAAAGGTATGGCAAAGAGGGAAAGAGAAAGAGTGAAAGATAAATGAAAGAGAAAATATAAGTGTCTAAATTGTGACTATGAAGAATAAGATTTGCATTTGCTACAAATTTGTTAATGCTATACTCACTGTGGAGAGTTAGTGGAAAAGGCCAGGAATAAGTGATGGGCAGAGATGTAGTGATGCCAACCAGAGGAAGGGCTCATTAGGAAAGACCTGACAACTTTGTTTCAGTACAGTTTCAGGTTGGAAAGGCCAAAAAGATGCATTTTTTGTAATGTCTTTAAAGGACAAAACAAGGAAAGAGTTTGGTAATAATCAGGCTACTAGGAATATAGTATATAAAATAAAGGATCATTATCTTGATAAGACCAAAGAATAATGAAAAAATTTAATGCTTCCCCGGTATTTGGATATATTTAGTAGGTATTTTTCTTTCATTACCATGTTTATTGTGTGAGAAATATTTGAATTTTTCCAAAGCTCTTGTTCTCTATACAGATTGATGTTATATATCAAGGTGAAACATGTGATTTTTTTTTCAGTTTCTGTTCTTGGATGAGGCTCAAATATATTGTCAAATATATTGTCAAATATATAATATATAACTCAAATTCTCTATTTTGCTGTGGCTTGGGACTCTGAAAATCTTATTATTGGATAAATTAGTCTATTTAGACAAAGAAAAATAGGAAAGTTGTTTATAGACCTAGTGCTATTACTAAAGGCATTATCCCAATTGAAATATAATTTTCATATTAGACCATAATATTGTTTCTTGGTTTGTAAACTGCTTGTGTATGTATCCAAAGTAATAATTGAATGTCTATTAAAGAACTATGAACTTTTTTGCATATTTATATTTGAAACAATATATTAATGTCAGAAACATTTGTTCAAAAAGTATTGTGATCAAAGATTTTGGAAACATTCAATTACACATATATATTTATGTAAATATATATTTACATATGTATATTTAGATTTAGGAATATATATAGATATTCCTAAATCTAAAGATAATTGAGAAATACAAAAAAAGAAAAGAATGAAAAAAGATAAAGAATTCATTTGCAAATATTTCCCAAAAGTTTGGAAGACCATAATACTATTTTAATTCTATTTTTTAACATCTTTATTGTCAATAATTAGACACATTGTATGAGCAAGTCTTATGGTGGTACCACCATTTCCCTTCTCCCAATCCCCACACCACTGGAGGCCCTCCTCTGTGCATAGTGGATCAGTCCGTGGGGTTGGAGGTTATGAATTGCACAAGAGGTAGCCAGATTTTTTTTCCTCCTTTGTGGGTTGTTGCTGAGAGGGGCAATGTCTCTGGATATTCTCCCCCACCATGGCTCTTACAATCTTTACGCCCCCTCTTCCATTCAGTTTTGCATCATGGTGGGTGAGTTTTGAGTTTTTTTTTTTTTTTTGTTGTTGTTGTTGTTGAGATCTTATGTGTCTCTTGTCTTCTCCTTGGGTTGTGTTGGATATTGTTGGTGACTGTCTCCTTCATGGGTTATCTGAGTTGCTGTGGTGATTGGTCTCTTCTTTATCTCACCACTTTCTCGCAGGTTTCTTTTGGGCCCTATATGATAGGCCAGAGGTGGTTCATCTCCTGCCAGGATGTCAGTCATCATCCCATGTCTTAATGATGGAATTGGGTTGTCCACGGCTCTAGCTGCCTTTTGGAAAATACAAATCAATCTCCATCAAAGAGTGAGATCAATATAGGTTAAATGAGACAACATTGCTATTTTGGCTAGCTCTTAATGAGTAGAGCCTCTAGGAGTGGGAATTTCCCCTAGGATCACAGTTTCTTGTTCGCCATAGGATTTTGCTGTGAATCCAAATTCCAGTTAAGGGTTCCTTATCAGACAGCAAATCTCTTAGCCAATCAGTAAGCCAATGATTCCCCTGCTTGGTTTAGTGCCCCTGTTGCACAGATTAGCACTTCTTGACTTGCTGGTCTCTTCCACATAGCAGTGTGTTCTGTATTTGTGTGACATCCATCTGCATTGTATATTAGTAGCCTCAGCTTTCTCCAAATATAATTGAACATTTTCCCTTGGAGGCTCATTTAACACCTTCCAGCACTACACATGCTACTATCTGGGAGCGGGGTTATCATTCTGGATCTAGGAGGGTCTCTTGGTATTGTGTGGTGAAACTCTGTGGTATCTTCAGCAAGATGGTCTTACCTCTGGCCTGGGGTGGGTATTCTAGAGCTTTGACAAAAGCTTATCTTGTTTTGGGGGATCTCCTCAGTCTCTTCCATCAGCAGCTCAGTGTGGGAAGTAACTAATGACTGGTATAGGGATTTACAGGCCTGAGTAATTTTTCATTGGGTTAGGCTTCCTCCTTTTCTGTTCATGGCCCCTCTTATCAGGTGATGCTCACAACTTCCTCGAGAGCTTACTGTATGAAAATAAGGACTTTATGGTATCCCTTCATTATAGGTTTAGATTATTATATGTCCCCCCACCTTCTTCCTCCCCCACCCCATTCCTTCCATCCCATTTTAGAGTCTCTCAATTCACCCGTCAGTTTTGCTTAGAGTTTAAGCTTAATCTGGTTAGGAACCACATATGAGGGAGAATATGCAACATTTGTCTCTCTTTTTTTGTGTTAGTTGGTTAAGTATGATCTGTTCCAATTCTGTCCACTTTTCTTTAAATTTCATTGCCATATTTTTCCCTATTAATTTATTATAATACTTTTTTCTTCCTTATTTAGTGGGAACTCCTTGATTCCTTCTCCACTGATTACAATTTGGGCATCAGGAGTTTTGGATATTGCCTTTATTATGTTGAGGTTTTAGCCTTCTGTGCCCAGCCTCTTCAGTGTTTTGACCATGAAGTGGTGCTGAATTTTTTTCAAGGGCCTTAACTGCATCAGTCGAGAGTACCATGTGGTTTTTGTGGTGGAGTTTATTAATGTGTTGGAAAACATCATTAGACTTCCATATGTTGAAACATCCCTACACCCCTGTGATGAAGCCTACATGGTCATGGTAGATAATACATGATATGATAATACATAATAAAAAACAAAACTATTGATGTTTTGTGTATATGGTTTGTAATGATTTGGTTCAGAATTTATGCATCTAAATTCATCCGGGATATATATCTGTAGTTTGTGTTTCTTGTGTATTTGTCTGGTTTGGTATTGGGGTGATGCTAGCTTCATAGAAAGTTTGGAAGCATTCCCTCTTCCTCTATTACATGAAAAGTCTTCAGAAAGGGTGGTTTTAGTTCTACTATGAAGGTTTGGTAAAATTCGGTTGAAAATCTATTAAGTCCTGGACATTTCCTTTTGGAGAGGGTTTTGTCTACATTCTCAATTTCAGTGGATGTGATAGTTTTATTTAGGAGCTTCATCTGCTCTGGGTTAAGTTTTAGTAGATAGTTAGTGTCCAGGAATTCATCCATTTCTTCCAGGTTTTCCAATTTGTGGCGTAGAGGTTTTCTAAGTATGATCTGATGATTCTTCCAATTTCATTTGGTCTGCTGTGACCTCTCCCTTTTCATTTCTAACTTTGTTGAATTGGGCCATCTATTTTTGTTGATGTTGTTAGTCATTTAACTACATTGGGTAAAGGTTTGTCAATCCTGTTTATTTTTTCAAAGAACTATCTCTTCGTTTCATCTGTTTTTTAAATTATTTTCTTGGTTTCCATTTCATTACTCTCCGCTCTGATCTTAATTATTCCTTTTTGTCCTGAGCTCCTAGGGTTGGATTGTTCTACTTTTTCCCATGCCTTTAGGTGGGTAATTTGGTATTCACTTGAGATCACTGTCTTTTTGATAAAGGCATTTAGCACTATGAATTTTCCCCTTGGGGCTGCTTTCGTTGTGTGTGGTAGGTTTTGTTATGTTGTGTTTCCATTATCATTTACTTCTAGACAATTTTCAATTTCTTTCTTGATTTCTTGAATGACCCATTCATTGTTTATAGTGTACTGTTGGGTCACCAATAGTTGGTGTATTTTCTGCTGTTTCTCCAATTGTTAATTTCCAGCTTAATATGGTCTGATATGATGCAGGGGGCTGCATCAATCTTCATGAATTTGCTGAGGCATGATTTATGTCCTGATATGTAGTTTATTTTGGAGAAGGTTCCATGTGCTGCTGAGAAGAATGCATATTCTTTAGTCTTAGGATGGAATGTTATGTGTTTGTCTGTTAGGTCTAGTTGATCTATGGTGTTGTTAAGCTCCATTATTCCCATGCTGATCTCTTGTTTGGATGATCTGTCTAGAGATTATGTGGTATACTAAAGTTTCCCACTCTGATGGAATTGTAGCTTTGTTTGGTTTTTGAGTAAGTTTTGCTTTATGAAATGTAGTGCACCAAATGGTGCTGGCATTTTTATGATTGTAATATCCTCTTGTTGGATCATTCTCTTGGTGAGTAAGACGTGAACTTTATTATCCTTTTTAGTTAATTTTGGTTTAAAGTCTATTTTGTCAGATATTAAGGTAGCTACATCTGCGTTTTTTTAAATTTCCATTTGCTTAGATCATTTTTCATCCTTTCACCCTAAGGTGTTTTTCTATTTTTTATTAGTTTAGTTAATATTCAATGATGACATTGTGCCAGAGACTGAAATAAACACCTGGCATGATGTATGTTAACCTTCTCTGGATGTAAGCTGGAATTTGTCCAAGTTCTTCATTACAAGCAACAGAAACTACTTTAGCTACCTTAAACAGAAAGGGATTTATTAAAATTATATTAAATTACAAATTTTATTGAGGCTTAAATGCTACTGAGCCAGGAATAGCACTCAGCCTTAGAGCTATGATTTGAAGACCATGAGTGGAAATGGTTTCCTCTATCTCCACTTCTAGCCCCAGGCACAGGACTCCCCTCATAGTGCACAAATCTCCATTTCTGCCACAGGTGATTGAAATTAGTCCCTATACTTTTAGTATATGTCTCCATACTGGACACATCATGAGTGATGGTGATTGGACAGAATAGTACCTCCATTGAAATTGATTCTGGAAATGAGAATATCAGAGATTATGAGCTTCTTATTAGAAATCCAAGAGAAGGTACATTTCAAAAGACAACTCCAACACCTAATGGTGAAAAGAAATACTATATGCATGGGAGATTGTATTTTTTAATTATTAGACCCTTCATTCTGGGGTGATATTAGCTTATCTTTTCCCCAGAACTAATGTAAATGTTTTAAAACTATATATTTTACCATGTTGTTTTTGTGAGGAGATAATAATTTATTTTACTCGTAATTGATATTGAAGCCACTAACCCAATAAATTGAAAGATAAGGCAATGCGTGAATAAATATAAAATATGTCTAATCTACAATAAGTGCACAAATAAATATTTCCTAAATAGAAAATCACATATTTTCAGAAATATTTACTTTGAATGATATTCACTTATAAATTTTTAGTAGAAATACTCTTACATTGGTCATCCTGCCACACCTAAAGGCATCATTTCCTTACTTAAAAATGTTTTGTCCTGGGCTGCAGAGATGGCTGAGAAGTTAAAGGCACTTACCTATACAGCCTGCTGGCCCAGGTTCAATTCTCCATTACACATATAAGCCAGCTACACAAAGTAGATCATGCACTTGGATTTTGCAATAACCAGAGTCTGTGACATGTCCATTCTTTCTGCTCTTTCTCTCTCTTCTCTCTCTCTCCCCCTTCTTTGTGTGTCTCTGCTTGGAAATAAATAAAATGTTTTCAAATTTAAAATATAATGTACTGTGCTACTTTTACATTTTGTTTCCAAATACACTTAACAATTTGAAACAACTAAGTTTGTTGTAGCATTGGGAATAAAAGGGCCACAAAGTGGACAGAATTGCTGTCAACAAAAGCCACTGAGCTGTTTTGACTAACAATACAATATCTACAGTCCTACATGAGAGAGAGTTAGCTTCACAGAGCTGAAATACTGGAATCTAAGTTTGCTCTTCTTTTTAGAGATTTAAAGCAAATGCTTGCATTGGTGACGTTCATGATAATTTTTCAGATCACTTTAAGAAAAAAAAAAGCCTGCGTTTTGTGATTTCTTTTCCTCTGAATTGTCTGCCAATCTTACTAAATCCTAGTGAATCTGAGCCAAAGTGATAACTCCCACACAAAGAATTGTTTGGATAATTTGTTTGTGATGTGGCAGGTCCAAATTAAATAACGGAAGGAAACCTTTGGCAGCAGGTGCAGGAGAGCATTGTTTCTCCATAATGCGTGTCATAATTTTATAGAAGACACGTAATGCAGGCAGGGCACCTTTACATGCTAATGGTTTATAATCCTTTAGGAAGATTGGCACCTCATTAATAAGACCTTGTCTCCCTTTGAGAGATCTTTTGAGTGAGTTGTCTTTTTTCCTTCAAATGTGTTTTCTTATTGCCCTCTTATCTATTCACACAAAACTCAAGGCACTGCTCAGGAGTCAGCACATTACTGTAAAGGATGTAATAGAAGCTTGACATTTGAGCCCAGCTGTTTAGTTGTGTAATTATTTTGATCCTTTTAATTTCATCTTATTCTACGGCTCCAAGCCAAAAATAAATAAATAAATAACGTTTTTGAAAATATTGTACTTCTCATAGGCTCTGTTCCTTGATGCATGAAATAGAAATAAACATTTCATGAGAGTTATTTTTAGAATTAAATAACACGCTGCCTGAGAAGCATCTCATATGCACTTAGCACATTATAAGTGTTAAAAAATTGTGTATTTCTTTTTATTTTTTTTCTGGTTCTACTGACTGGTCCCAAGGCCTTGCAATTGCTAGGCAAGTGCCCTTCCACTGAGCTAAATCGCCAGCCCCAAGTGTCCCTTTCTTATTGTATAAAGAAAGGCAGAGTTCCTTAGTTACAGAAACTCAGTACCCAAATTTTCAAGCAGGGTCATTACAATTGGTTATATATAGCCATGCATGCAAAAAAAGAGTATATAGATTTTCTTTTTAGTTTAGCTGTTTAGCTGTCACAAAAGAAATATTTTTTAAGTTCTGAAAACATGGTAATCAGTAATCTCAGAATAACAACGAAACCTGTTGCTTAAGGAGGGATATTCTACCATTTTAATTATCAGTATTATATGTTAAACAAGCTATTCAAACATGGTAATTTTTCCTTGAAAAAATTTGAGAAGGTTGTTCTGCAAACATTTACTTTTTCCAGACTCAAAAACATCATGTTAGCAAGGTTAAATACGTTCCCCTCATTCATACAGCTGGTAAACACTTGAGGTTAGTTAGACCTAAAGGGCTATAAATACACTGCTATATTCTCACATTATGTAATGATTGGCGATTTTTCAGAATATCTGAACAGCATGTGCACAAAGTGAAAGAGGTGGCTAATTAAACATTATGGCTACTCTTTTATCTGATTTTTAAAAAACATTTTATTTATTTATTTGAGTGAGAGGGCGTTTGAGAGAGAGAGAGAGAGAGAGAGAGAGAGAGAGAGAGAGAGAGAGGCAGACAGAGAGAGATTAGATGTGCCAGGGCTTCCAGCCACTGCAAAGGAACATCAGATATATGTGCCACCTTGTGCATCTGGGTACTGGGAAATCGAGTTTGACTCCTTTTGCTTGGCAGGCAAATGACTTAACTGCTAAGCTATCTCTCCAGCCCATACCATTTGCTTTTGAACACACACACACACACACACACACACACACACACACACACACACGCAGCAAAAAAATCTACATCTTCTGTCAGAGAATAACTGCTTCCTTGTTGTTCAGCTGACTGCATTTGCTTTACTCATCCTGTATCCTAGGTTTTCAAATTTTACTTGAGTACAACATTCCTTTGCTGTGCATATGCAAATTCCTTCAGAATTCTGCCACTTTAGCAGAATAGCTGATTTATTTTAGTGAAAATATTCCCGTTAGTTTATCCTTTGCCTCCAGTCTTTATGTCTCAAAGATACATACCTACCAATGAATCAATGATTATCTGTCAAAGTTGTTACTTTAAATTACTAAACTTAGTTTACTGTATATTTTCTCAATGTTTTATTTATTTATTGGTAAGAAGAGAAAGAGAGAGAGAGAGAGAGAGAGAGAGAGAAAGAGAGAGAGAGATTGGGAGTTTCAGGCATTCCTACCACTCCAGATGAGCGAACCAATTTGTGCATTTTGCTATTAATGTGAGTACTAGGGATTTTAACCTGGGCCAACCCCAGGCCCACAGGCTTTGCAAGCAAGTGCCTCTAACTGCTGAGCCATCTCCTCAGCCCATTATATTATTTCAACTTCTTGTTTTTTTTCCATATTATTAAATGATCTAAAATAAAACCCCACTCTTGTCCCAAGTGCATACATCACTATCCGTGGTCTCTACTTCTTTAAGGCCCATTTACCACAGGGCATCTTCTACCCAAAGGCCTCCAAGTTGCCTTTGGACTCATTTCACTATTGCCCATCAGTATGTGTTGCACTGATAAACACGTTGGCCACTCACGCTGTGCCTTGCCTCACAAATCTCCAAGTTCAACCTATCCCCTCAGTCCTATGTCCAATTCTACACAAAATCGCTGGATATTAGTTGAAAATAAATAAGTTAATATATGATATATTGAGAGAGAAATTCTTAAATGTTTATAAATAACAGTGCTAGGAAAGCAAGAGATGGGATGACTATATCCTTTAATGATTTGCGGGGAAATGATATAAGAGTACTAGAATATCTCATTAAACTCTCAAAGCCATGATTACAATGCTTTGGAGCAGGAAGCAGAAGAAACTCATGATCTATAGAACATTGACAGATTCAATTGTCAAGAAAATGTGCTAAGTAAACATAGTATGAAGAGCTCGGTTTGAAAGAAAAATGAACTAATGTGAAAATAAAAAAGAAACAATTTATTGTTCTACTCTGGAATACAGGAATAGAGGAAAGTCCTGACCTGCCCCGGTCTAAATTGAATAAAAGAAAGATGAACGTATCATTCATCAATTGATGAGAGGTTGCATGGAAATGGTTAAATTAATCACTAGACAACTTTTACTAAAATGTTTGCCTTCACTACCCATGCTTATATTGAGCGTCTTATCTATGTGATTATTTATGTGAATTGCCTAATTCTTGCTACCAGTTTTCCTTAACACTTATTAACTCAGACACTTCTCAGTGCCTTTTACTCCCCATGGTGATAAAATAGGTCATTAAAATGAATTTTTACTTATCCAAGGTATAATTTAGTTAAATTCTACACAAATCTGTTTCAGAGGCAGTATTTTTCAGCCCTCCTTTCTCTTTTATAAACAAGCTATATACATCATTTGAGAGAATTTATTAAAATATGTGGTGCTTGCTGGGTAAAACTCTATCACAAATCTTTCAAGTTGCTGTTTTATATTCCTTATTGTAGCAAATGCCTCTGAATTCTTGATCATATAGAAAATTTTAGGTGTCATTAAATATTACCTTTCGTCTTTCATCAAATGATAAAAATCAGTATTTTCATCTCTTTTAAACCCTCAGAGCTTTCATACTCTATTTGAGAGAGATGAGATATGGAGGCTTCTGAACAATTGGGTTGAAAAATAGATGCATTTCTTTGCATTATTAGGGAACATTGAAAAAGTCTTCCAGTCAACATGGATTGTACAGTCCTTATCTGAATGAAAGAAACCACATGAATGATTTTCAAATTCTCTTCTATACTTCATCTTTCAAGCACTATTTACTCATTTAATATCACTTGTAAACTAATTTGAACAAATCATAGCGTTTATAGCTAGAGCATCATATTGATCAATAAATAATACACTTATATCCAATGTGAAACTAATTGTATAATTGACAAGATCCTCTAAATTAGCTCAAATTGGAATTAAGATGAATATGGTAAAGGAAAGGTGCATAGATTTGTGAGAGTGTGCTCATTCATATAGTACACAATCACCACATGTGTTCTGTGTAACAGTCACATGAATGTTCCATATCCATGGGAAAGAACCAAAACTCTCCTCTGTAGCAAAGATAGTGGTCCAGCCAGAAAATCTTCAATAGCCATATATACACTTTGACACCAAAAAATGGATTTTACATATCTTTAAATATCACATTGAAGAATATCTGTATTTGTCTTAAAGACAATAGGAAGCTGTCATACATGTCAAAATGATTGTTTTTCTGTTTATCTTATTTCTCCTTGTAATTTAGCAAATAAATTCAAAAAGGATACAGATATCTATAGAGAAATTCTCTAGTACATTATACTTGTTGCTAGCAAGTGCCTTAACTGCTGAGCCATTTCTCCAGCGCCACAACTACCTTCTTGATATCTGTTCTGCAGCAGAATATCTACAGCCAATAAAAATGTTGAATGTATTTCAAAATTGCTAAGAACCAAACTCAAATGTCTCATCAAAGGTGATGATAAGATTTTTAATTAGTTTGATTTCTTCAGGCCACTTTGGATAAATATATCAAGAGAATAGTTAATAGTCTGCAAAACTGTGGTTCGTGGATTCCTTGGGGGGTCATTGTACACTAACACCCCAGTTCATCCATGAGGCTGGGTGGACAGAGTCTTGGGACAGCAGTGAGCCAACAGGCATAGCCACCCAGGAGACACTTGCAGTGAAGAGCTCATTTATTATTTCAGGGAGAGTGTTTTTATTTAGGAGGAAAAAGGAGTGGCAGGGGCTTAAGCAGCAAGGGGATTGGCAGGGGCAGAGTGGTCTGTGGATGTTTCATGAAGGGATTGGCAGGGCTAGTAACCTGTTGATGCCTGGTTTGTATAGATAAATTGTGGTGTGGGGGCTTTCTCAGCCCCAAGTGGTGGGAGTTCTTTAGGCAAGTAACAGATGGTGGTGGCTGCAGAGGAGCTGTGACCTTTAAACTTTCTATTGAGGTATTTGAGCTCAGGCCTTAAAGTGCCTGGTCTTATCAGGGTTTGTTGAGGCCTGCCAGGAGGGCTGGAGTTAATGGGAATAGAGAAAGTCTTGCAGAGGCCAAATTCCTGCCAGTCTCAAATATGAGATTATCAGGGTTTCAGGCCAGCCTCAACTTTCCTTTAACCCTATGTTCTCTGTGCCTCTCAGCAGGGTCTCCCACAAAAAATGATCTGTCAATTAAAATATTAAGAAAATAAAGAATATAAAACAATACAAGCACAAATATTTTAAAAGATTATGTTTACTGGCGTTATACCCCTGACTTTAATTTGAGCTTCAAAAATGAATACATTTACTTCTCTAAGTAATTCTGTCACTTAAATAGGCATGAGAAGTGTTTATAAGCGTATAGGTTCTCTATGAAAATAAAAGAACTTCATGGAAATCTGAATATTTTACTTATCATTAGCTTATATTTTGAATGAGTATGGTGTTAAATCTAAGAATGGTTTAAGTCAATAACTACTATATTTGCTATTTATACATTTAGTATTTATAAATAATCTTCATAAATGCATAGATTAACTCTAAGTGCGTTTCCATTGCTTTCATTTCAAATAACAACAATTATCAGTGTGTGTTTTTCCAACTGGCCATAAGTTTTTTTCCTTCTTTTCTTAGCATGTGCCAATCAACATAAAAGGAAAAAAATTCCATTGCTTGTGATATTTAAGAGATGATAGTGTTTTCATTAGGTGCTTACTTCAAAATACACAAAGGGAGTAGAAAAAATATCCAATTTGCAAGGTTTGGATGGCTGTTTTAGGGAAAATCTAAGAATTACCTTGGGCTAGAGAGGTGGCTCAGCAATTAAAGGTGCTTGCTTGCAAAGCCTGATGACCCAGATTCAAGTCCTCAGTAACCAAGTAAGGCCAGATGCACAAGGTAGCACATACATCTGGAAACTCTTTGCAGTGGCCAGAGGGCCAGGCATGTCCATACTCACTCTCTATTTCTCTCTCAAATAAATAAATAAATGTATTTAAACAATAGAATTAACCCTTGATGGTTGTGCAGGTCAAGAGTTGTGTTATAAGACATAGATAAGAGCTATGTGCCAGTGGATGAAGAGTAATTATCAAGATTGGGAAAGAGAGGAAAGATTTCACACAGAAAATAAATCCTATGCAGCAGTGCAGGAGGACATGGATTTCAGGACAGCTTTGGAGTTAGTGTTTTCAGATGTCTGCAATGCAGAATCCTCACAGGAAATCAATGAGAGAACAAACTAAAATGTGTGAGAGGCAAGTAAGTTTCATACTCCAAGAAACATGGGATAATCTGTAAGCTTTGAAAAAGTTTTTAAGTGTTAATTTACAAGGATAAAGAGAGTGATAGACCACACAGAGAGAGGAATAGGCATGTGAGGGCTTATTGTACAGAACTCCAGATGCACACTGCATGCTGCATAGACCATTTTGTGCATTTGGTTTTACATGGTTCTGCGGAATTGAGGCCAAGCTGGTAGGCTTTGTAAGCAAGCGCCTTTAACCTCAGGGCAATCTTCTCAGCCATGATCATAATACAAGCTTTATAAATGAAAACAAAATTATAGATTATGTATACAGTATATATTATATATATATATATATATGCACAAATCTACACATACCATATTATGGATGTATAAATTATGAAAATGTTATAATTCGTCAAAGTCAAAGGAGGTTTTTTTTATTTTAATTGAAGATCTACTTAGTTGTTTTAAATTTAGTCACATGGGTCTGATGTAACCAGATGATCCCTTTTCAAAAAATTCTAGGAATGATAAGTAAGCTGGCAGACACAATTGAAATCTTAGGAACTCTTCTGTTGAATCAAACTTCTATATTGTGCAGACATCCATGTGATAGAGACAAGATGGAAGGACCATGTCTAGTAGCTGGTGATCAATATTATACAAAGAAGTGAATTCTGCCAGCAAACACTGCCCCAAAGAAATAACTTTGCCCCAGATCCTGCTGAACCTTTGGTCACATTCACAGGTCCTTGAACAGAGAAGGTAAAGAAGCTGTTTTGGGTATTTTAACCCATAGACAGTGAGTTAACAAATATATATTGTCTTTATCATTTGGAAATATGTCACTATATTAGTCAGATTTTGCACTTTATGAAGTTGACTATCAGAGCACCAAATAAGGAAAGTAGTCGGTCAGGTTTTGGAACTGAGTTTTGAGTAGAGGTCAGAAGAATTTTGACGACTATGATGAAGTCAAACATTCTTTGTAGAAAGTGTAAATTGTTGCCAGCAGACTGCTGTTCATTATGTGGACTGCAAGGATGCTGTAGGTTCAGGCTGAGAGGGAAGCAAGGACCATGTTGGGAATTGAAGGAAGGGCTCTCATTATGTAGTTCAGAAGGTTTAGTGAGGTGCTTCCTGCAGTCAGGAGGTCAGCAGGATTTTCAATGAGGAGTTTGAATATACAGCTAAGCAGATGGAGTAGTAAAACATTTTCCTTTTTGCTGCTTAGAGTAAAATGTGACCCAAAAAAATAACAAATGGAAGAAAGAAAGATTAAACAAAAAGAAAGCAGTCTAGATGGTTTTTCAGGTTCTTTGTCTCTCAAAAATACTAAATATCAGAATGGAGTGAAAAACCCTGGTTCATAGAAAGCCTGAGGTGCGCTCACACCTTCTCTTCAAAATCTCAGGTTGATCGGAAGGACAGTTCAGCCACAAAAGGGATCTTTCTAAGGGATTCCATGTGTCCCTCGTATCTTTTGACTCAAATCAGAAGACTCTAGGCAACTTTCTGGCTTTTCCAGCAGCAGCCAGATATGGACAGGATTATTTCAAGACGAGGTCTGTGCATGTGCCTTTTAGCTAATGGATTGAAATCCTCAGAAATCCCACATGACCAATAAAGATTGGGAGAAATTTATTTCAGCAAGGCACTGCCGGCTTGATGGAAATATACTAAATGAGTCCAAAATAATAGAGGCTTCTGGACCTTCAAGAACTCTCCTGGCAGGAGGAAGGCTGTTATAACTACCCAGCTGTGACAAGGACTTTCATGAGACAGATCACTGAGAGCAGAGAGAGAGAGGAACACAGACAGCTCAGCCCAAGCCAGGGAGGATTACTCCCAGGCACTGAAAACTAATAACGGGAAACTCCACACTTGGCCCCTGGATTTCATAACCATCATTTATCTATGATGCATTTCACTACTTACTCCTCATTTGTAGTGAAATATATGCCACTGCTAGGCTTTTGCCATTCTACTAATTGTAGAGGAGAGAGAGAGAGAGAGAGAGAGAGAGAGAGAGAGAGAGAGAGAGAGAGAGAGAGAGAGAGAAGCTTGTTTCATGTTCTGTAAAAAAAACAGATTAAAATGTATGGATTATATCTAAGAGACTGGTTCATATTTAGTTAAGGTTTGATTTAGAAGAGATTGTGGAATATGTTACTGTTTGCTAATGAAATGAGGAGATGTCAATTTACATGATACTATTTTTCAGAAACTGAGCTGTTTGGATAATGTATGCAACACAGGGATCTTGTGAGGGGATAAAAGCATAAGCTGCACATGGCAGAGAGGTGTCAGAGGGTATCAGTAGGTGAGTTATAGTAGAAAGAAATATCAGATGGCTCTTATATGTGAAGTCCTAGAAGTCAGAACTCTTGAGTGTGGGTGGACACTGAAAATATGATAGGTAGTCATTCCCAAGGTTAGTCTGTGTGAACTTGGAAAGGTGAAGGGATTTTATTATACGAAATTAGAGGTTCTCTTCACTTGACTCTGACTTAATGTAAAGCTAAAAGTTTTGAGTCTGCCTGACTTAAACAGTTGTGCCCTTAACTGGGGTTTTAAAGGTCAGTGACTCATGCTATGGTTGCAAAAGGAAACAGCCACAATTTCTGGAGCTTCAAGGAAACTAATTTTGCTAATAAATATGCAAGGTTGGAAAATAGCCCAACCCCAGCTGTCACCTTTATTTATATCTTCTGAGACCCTGTACAGACAAACCACTGAAGCCATATGGGGACTTTTGACTGGGGGATGTTATAAGATAACAACTTAATTTTTCCAAGTTTTGGGTGATTTCTTATGCATCAATAAATAAGAAATGATGGACTCTTAATAGCTAACCTAGTGAAATTTCCTCTGGCAAGGATATATTTTCTTCCAACCCTACAATATAGCATATTAATACCATGAAAACAAGATTAATATTATCACTTTCCTTATTTAAAGTATTCAGTGCTTTATATTGAACTGCAGATAAATCCTGACCCTGAGGAAAAAGAAATACCAATCATAGTTTCTGGTGATTTACCAAAGTTTAGACTCCACTACCCGTATTTAAAGTCTTTCTTTCCATTCTTCATCTACAACTTACTTCCATCCAGTTGTCTGATGAAATCCACTCTTTTACAAAGAATCTTTGCTCAGGTTATTCGATCGAAATGTATTTCTTAATTATTTGTTACTATATTTTTGTTAATCTTCCAGCCCTTTTTCTCCACATTTATGATCTACTATTAATTTAATCATTTCATATTTAGTTGTATTAAACAGAAAGTAAAAAATAAATAAAGTCCTTTAATATTGTTAATAAAGAATAGAGTATCTTGATTTGTAAAGTTAGTGATTTGTTGAGATTTTTAAATTAAAATTTTAACATTTTATTTCCATAAATTAATTCCACAAATAGTGGGTTTCATTGTGACATTTCATGAATGCATACAATATACTTTGATTGTAATTTTCATTATAAATTAAAATTTGAAAGGACTTTTTATCCAATCTCCACAAGATAGCAGATCAAAAGATATTTACGAACTGTGGAGTCTGTCCACAAAGAGAAAATTGAGGTTCGTTAAATCTAAAAAATCAAACAGAAACTTTTCAGTGCCACAAAGCTAAAGATTTGGTCTATATTTTTTTGAATTTGTACTAGCTTTAATACATGAACCAGCTTATTTTAATTTATTCATAAATTTAATACATATATAACTTTGCTAATACAATATGATATTTTATGAAGGTTAAATCCTAATAAGATTAAAAAATGAGATGCATTTAAATACATTATGTGCAATTATTTAAATTTATTTAAAAGTTCAAATGTTTTATATTTCTGTTTTAGATCCTGATCTGTCTGGAAACTTCTCCATTGTGTTTCTTGGGAAAAATGTGACTCAGAGATGTCTTGTACCAATTGTGCAAACTTAACACCCAGAGATACCGTTTTGGTTCCCATTATGCTGGAAGTGTGTGTGTGCTGGTTGGATGCAGGTGTCCCCATAGACTATGTGTGCTGAATGCTTGATCCCCAGCTGAAGCAATTTTGGAATTGGAACTTTGTTGGAAGTGTGCTGTTTTGGGCAGGCTCCTGGCTCCTATAGCCCGCTCCCTCTTGTCTGTGTTTGACAAAATTTCCTGCTGCTGTTGTCCACTAGATTTTGGCCAGAAGGTGATGTCCAGCCTCTACTCATGGTATCACTTCCCCTGCCAAGCTTTTTTGTTGGGTTCTTTGTGTCAGCAACAAGAAAATGACTACAACAGTATATTGGTACCAGAGAATGGGTTGTTGCCAGAAACCTGACTGTGTAGCTTTTGGCCTTTTGGAAGTGATTTACAGCAGGAAAGGGGAAGGATTTTAAACCTAAACCTAAAAATGCCTTGAAGTGCTATAAATAGAGCTTCATGGATTCTGTTCAGAGTAGGAAAGATATGAATGAAATAAGAACTATGTACTGTGAGGTTTGGCTTGTCAGGGTGTGAAAGAACTTTTTTGGGGACTGGGCTAGGAGCAGTTTGTATCAGAAGTTTGCTGATTTCTGCCTGCCTGTGTCCTGAGAATTTGTGCAGGATTGTTTTGCATAGAACTGGACTGGTGTGAGCAGATGGAGATGGCACAGAAAGAAAGGAAATTTCTGGGCAGAAACTGCTGCCTGTATAGCTACAATTGTTTGAAAGATTAAAACTGAGATTAGGCCAGGTGATCTGCATTGTGACAGCAGGAAGGATGTGGACTCTTAAAGTAAAAGGCCTGAATGCTGAAGGAGTGTCCTGCTATTCAAAGTCAGCTTTATTCCCCCCTGGATTAACAAATTGCCCACCAGGTACTATGGAGTAAATGGAATTCAGGAAGAGAGTCATAGTATTTGCATCAGGATTTGGTTTTAGGAAATGGCCATGAGCACTGTGAAGCAGGCTTGTTTGACAGGCTTAGTGACCAGATGGAGCTATGAGGATGAACTGTGGGTTGCAGTGGAGACCCAGTCGATATATGAGGAGTGTGGGATAGCAGCCAAGGAGACCTGCCAGCACCAGATGAAATTTTCTGGGACTGTGTGCAGCTGAGCTGGAGAGGTGGAATTGGAACTCCAGAGACTCCTTACTGGTTAAAATTATTGGACTTGTAGATTTATCACTGGCTAGAGTTGTTGGACTTGGAGTGTTTGATGTTCGCCCTGTTTGTTTTAAAACTTGTATTGGTTCAATATTTCTTTGATATTCCCAATGTAATTTTTCTTTGCAGTGTAAATGTCTCTTCTGTACCATTATTTTGTTTGTTTGTATTTGCTATTACAGCTCAGTTAAAAGACCTCAAACTATGGGGATGTTTGATCAGCATTGGGATTAATAAAAACTATGGCACATTTAAAAGTTGGACTGAATGAATTGCATTTTACATCATGTATGGTAATCAGCTTATGGGCTGCAGGGGAGGAATGTAGTAGTTTAGTTTGGGTGACTTCCATGAACTTACATGTTCTTATTGCTTGATTCCCAGCTGATGGGAGTTTTGGATTTGGTTGCTGGAGTTAGATGTGTTGTTGAGGACGGGCTTATGGGTGTTATAACCAGCTTCCCCTTGCCAGTGTTTGGCACATCTTCCTGCTGCTATTGTCCATCTGATGTTGGCCAGGAGGTGATGCCCACCCTCTGCTCATGCCATTGTTTTCCCTCCCATCATGGTGCTTCCCCTCAAGTCTGAAATTGCCAGTAAACCCATTCCTTCCACCAAATGTTTTGGTTGGACTCTTCATGCCAGCAATGAGAAGTTGATTGCAACAGTGTGTTTACTCAAGTTTATTTTATCACACAGCTATTTTAATCCACTTTATTGGGTACCATTACTTTATCAGGCATTTGGAGTGTATGAAAGTCATTACTTCTAGCACCATGACATTTCTGTTACAATCAGCAGTCCAAATCTGTACTTCTCCTTAACTATATCAGATGCCTAGCCATGGACTCACTGACTGTCTGAACCACAGTAATCCATACTTAGGGGGAAAAAAAGCAAGCACTTTCTCATATACATTTTCTTCAGCCTATGGTCTGCTTCTTCAAAATCATACTTTTTTGCCTGTAATCTGTATTAGTTATGGTTGTGTCACTATAGGCACAATTCCAGGCAGGAACAATTTAAGGGAGGAAGATTATTCTTAGCTCTCAATTTCAGAAGGCTTCTGTCCATATCACATGGAATGTGTGAGCAAAAATATGTGATAGAAGCTGTTCTTATCAGATTGAACAAGGGATTAGAAAGATAGCCAATAACAATGTACCACTATAAACATACCCCCATCAATCTATTTCCTCCACCTAGGCCTCACCTGTAAGTTTCCATGACCTCCTAATATAGTGTCTAGCATTAAAAGCATGATGACCTCATGCAGACAATTTCAGAGGAAAACCAGAATAAACAATGTAACAATGCTTGACAATATTTTGTAAACGACTGCTCTGGTCATAGGCATGTCTGTTGAGAGTATTAACATTAGAGTCATTTGTTTAAGTCATATCACTGTTTGATTTGGTTTCAGTATCAAGCACAGTGGGAGGTCCAATTTTAATTTGAGTTACAGAATTATCAGTTTATATTTGAAGCCAAATGTTTTTTAAAATTATTTATTTATTCATTTCAAGGAGAGAGAGAGAGAGAGATAGAGATAGAGATAGAGAGAGAGAGAGAGAGAGAGAGAGAGAGAGAGAGAGAGAATGCACCAGGGCCACCACCTTGTGGGTCTGCCTTATGTGGGTATTGAACCCTGGGCCTTAGACACTGGAGGCAAGTGCCTTAACCGCTGAGCAATCTCTCCAGTACGCCAAATGTTTTAATTGTGCTAAGTTGTCTTGATGATTTTGATTCTGATTCAAGGTTAAATTTAATAAATATAAATAATATCAAATAAAGTCAGTTATAAATAAGCATTCCATTCTCTCACTAACCTATGTATACCTGCTTCCTTTTTTCTGTGATTATGATTAAAATTTAGTGATAAGCATGTTTGACATAATCAAAGTAAACTTTAATATCGACAAAATCACAAAAATAACAAAGAATAAGCAGGGAAAGTACTTTTCTTTAACAGGTCACTAAACTGGATGATGAAGGACTTCTGTAAGAAACTAAAAATTAAAACTCATTACTCTATTCAAACTCAGCCTATCATGCAGCTATTTCTATTGAACACATTATAGCTTTTGATAAACTATAGCTTTCATAGGCAGGAAATTGGTGTCAAGTTCCATAGATTTTTATTTTAAAATAGAGAAATTAAAAACATTATCATATTATAGTAGTACACAAGATGATATTTTCCAAGATAAAGGCATTGACGGGTGTAGGGCATCATGAATCCATAGAGATTGTCGACATAACTTCAACCTGACATTTGATAAACTTTTAGACTCTGCTATAGTGCAGAAGGGCCATCCGATGCCATGCATTAAAGATAAACTAATTGTCATGGTGCCATGGGGATATGTCATGCATAAAAGTGAAGAATTCACTGTGCACTCAGGTAGTTTTAAGTGTCATGCTCAAACACAAGATTTTAGCCTGCTAATAAGATCTAATCAGGTTATAGTTTGTGTGAGCTGAACTTCACAGAAAACCATTATGTTCAAGGAAAGCTAAGCCATTTTTAAATGGTGTGCAACATGATGGTGGTGACTTATTACCTTTTAGTTCACAATGCAAATTATTCACTTTAGCCAGTGGAAAAATGAATCTTGAGGTGACCTGCTTTGGGGAATAAATGTCAACACTTTCTAATTGTGGTAGAATATTTTATTCAATTTGCTGAGATATTTTGAAGATGTACCAAATGGCAAATATATCAATACAATGTACCCATATTTCAACACAGGTTCTAAAGCACAAGAAAGAAAAGCAATTTAATAAAGATTCCAATTATAGACACACAGTTTACGTGGTGCTGTATGTTTTTGGGAATATCAATTCATATAGAATCATCAAGTCAATGGTGTAACATTATATTTTAGCCTGTACAATTAGACTATTGTATCTGTAACTACTAAGTCACATTTTTAAAACCAAACATATATGCATTTGTTTATGAAAAGCTATTTAGCTATTCATAGTTCCAAAGATGTTCTTTGCAAAGGTAAAATTATTAGTGACTGCAGAATTTTAATTTTGATGTCACAGCAAAATATTTTAAAAATTACCTTATTGAACTTAAAAATAGGTAATGCAATGGATGATAGATGTCAAGCCTATCCTGACATCAAATTTTAAGTTCCATCTTAAATTACAGAAATTATTGCATCTAACTTCAGGTACATATATGAAATAAACCCTCCTGACAATTATTATTGCCACAAATTTTCTGAGTACATGTACTTGAATTCAATTGTTCACAAATCACTGGCCAAACAAATAGTCCAGTCTTTAAATCAAAAACTTACACATTTAAGAAATGTGGATTATATAATGGCTATCATATTTGGAAACAGAATTTGGACAACCAACAATCACAACTGCTAATATTTCAAGAAGGAGTGAACTGGCATTGTTAATTATTAAAGGCTCAGCTCTAGTAGTGGAGCCGGGCCTGTTGTAAATTCTGGAGTACTGAAGAGTCATCACATGCCATCATCAAAAACCATCAAAAGAAGTAAAGCTTTAAAAGTAAGAGATTAAAAATTGCAGGAAATTAAATGTGATATTGGTTTATCAAAAATTTTTATCTAGAAACAGACACACAAATATTCATTCATCATACAGAGAATTTATATATACATATATCCACATAAATCTATATACACACATTTACAAACTTTTGTTCTCAAAATTAGGTGAGAGAGTTTGTGATATTTAATCTAGAGTCTACTTGAAAAGATTTAAAGGTAAACATTGGAAGATTTACCATGAATATGAGTGAAACCATCCCAAGGGCTAGGACCCCAGACTGGAAAGAAAAAAGTGAGTGGAGACCCAACATTCTGCTCTCTCTGCTTATTACACATACCATGTGACCAACTACCCTCACAATTGCCACCAAGCCTTTTCTGTCATGATAGATTATAGCCTTCTTTCAGTTGCTTCTGTCAGGTCTGTTCTCACAACCTGAAGAAAGTAATAGACAGGAAATCAGTACAAGGGAATTGTGCTATTTCTGTGATCATCCTGAAGCCATATGGTGCTGCTGCCTTCATATCTCGTTTGGAAAAGGGTGTGGGAGAGTATGGAGCTGCAGGCTAGAGAAACCCTACATGCTTCAGCAGAGCTCAGTGGGCCACACTGGTAGAAATTTGGATCATGAAATTGCTATGAGAACTAAAGAGATGAACAGTCCTGTCCATGAGGCTTCCAAAAGGAACAAGGACTCTGTGTTTACAGGGCTAGAAGCCATTCTGGTAGAGAATAGGCTTTATTTTGAGGGTATCCTGCAGAAGACAGAATTCAAAAGTAATGAACTAATTTGTTTGACAGGAATAACATTAAGAAAGGATAACATGCATGCCGTGGAATGATTACAACTCACTTCTCTTATCCAAAGGAGAGAGAGAGAGGCATGCACAGCAGAAAGAAATGGAAAGCACATAATTTAGAAAAGAAAGGAGAGCCAGTGAGTTTAGAGTTTTAGACAAGGCATTTGTGAAAGAGACTGCAATAATTGCTACAGAGATTGGTATCATTAGAGAAAGTATTATGCTTCGGACAGGGCCAATTAGAAAGGTACACTGAAAGTAAAAGATTCAAGTCTTTTACATTTACATCAAAATATTCAAATGTTAATACACAAAGTGATTTAAGAAGAAAGCCTGAACTGAAAGTGCCTGGGCAGTAGGTTTCCTGCTCAAGAACAATGGTCCAGGGAAATGTCTTCACTACAGCTGCCAAGTATCACAGAAGCCACTACAGTTGTAGCAGATGGGGCGAGCACACACCTCATTGTAGTAGAATGGAACCAGCATGCATCTCTCACTGCAGCATAAGAGGACCAGCATGCATCTCTCACTGTAGTAGAAGGGAACCAGCATGCATCTCTCACTGTAAAAGAGGAGCACCATGCATCTCTCACTGTGGCAGAAGGGGACAATAATGCATTTCTCACTGTTGAATGGGGATGGAGGTTAGAATGTTATCTCTCATTGTTTGCAAAAGGGGCCAGCACACATCCCTGTGTGCCAGAAGGGGACCAGCATTCATCTCTCACTGTAGAAGGGGGCAACATATCTCTTACTGGCAGAGGCATAGAGGTGCATAATATAAATAATGCTGGTTTTACAGGCACCCAAAATCTAAGAATTAGGGGGTTATAGAAACTTGCACAGAAGTTCCAGAAAGCCACCAATATCAGTCAATATAGGGCATGTCAGATTCACAGAAAGGATGCCAAGAGATGCCATTGTGGAGCCTTAAGCTGATATCTAAATTGCATTGGTGGCTCTGGAATTTATGGGGTGTTCACAAAGATAAACTGCAAACATGAAATTGAGCTAGGCCAGCATAAGATGCATGGTGTGGTGGGGCACAAAAGTGATGGCATCTGGCTGCCATGGATTGGTAGATCAAAGATGATGCTCTCAAGAACCCCCACATAGTGTTTAAACTTTGCCCTGATGGATTTCATTGTTTCTTTTTAAATTTTATTTTATTTTTCTTTTTGAGGTAGGGTCTTGCTCCAGGCCAGTCTGACCTCGTATTTACTATGTAGTCTCAGGCTGGCCTGGAACTCATGGTGATCCTCCTACCTCTGTCTCCCGAGTGTTCCACCAAGCCTGGCTTGGATTTCATCCTCCCTTCCTATCTTTGTTGCTCATCTATCTTACTTCTTTCTGGTATGGGGCTTTTACTCTTTTACTACTACTGGAAGCAGGTCACTTACATTTTTTTTTACATATTTAAAAGTTTTTTTTTTAGTTTTTTATTGAAATAAAATTATATATATAATATATATATAACAATATGCTCAGTATCATAAATTATTAGAGAAAAACATTGAAACCAGGAGGAGACTTCCTTTTATATTTAGATATTTCCTTACACACCCATGGCTCTTACATTCTTTCTGCCACCTCTTCCACAATTTCTCTGAGTCATGGTGGGTGAGTTTAAAGTTTGTGTAATTGTTAGGTTCTTAAGAGTCTCTGGATTTATGTTTGGGGCTATTTGTGGCACCCTTGGTGTCTATCTCCATTATCCTTCTGTGATGGTTAGGTTTTGTTGTCATTTTAATTTTTTAATAATCTTGGGTGGGTCTCTGAGGATGTTTACAGGAAGGCAGCCTTTCAGCAAAGTGCAGGATGTAAAGAAGCTCAAAGAAGCTGGAAGTAAACATCCTTTCCTGTGTGGGCCATACAGGAAGGAAATTCCAGAGACTCAGGAAGCCATTTAGTCTGGGAAAAGGTTGTAAGACCCCACCCTAAGGCTATATAAAGGGGATGAAATTCTCTCCTTGGCTCTTCTGCCTGTTCCCTGTTCTGTGTGTGTGATGTTGGTGGTGGGTTTCTCTCTCTGCTTGGACCTGTGAAAGGAGAGCAGCCTCTTTTGTATTCTGGAACTTCCCCTCTGTTGGGTCCCAGACGACTGAGTGACTTTCGGCTAAGGTTTAGAATATAATATTGGGCCGGACGAGGCGGCACACACCTTTGGTCTTAGAGCCAGCATGATAACACGCGCCTTTAATCCCAGCACACCTTTGTCCCCAGGAGGCAGGGGTGATGGCTGATAGCCTTAATCCTGTTTGTTACTGCTAATAAGCTTTATTCCTGCTTGCTGAGCTTCCTTTTGAGAGAGATATGGCTATACAATGCAGCCTTGGGTTATAAAAGGTTTTGGATGCTGAAATCAAAATTTGAAATTTGCCCAACATGTCTCACGGTCGCGTGTTTCTCCAACCATCGCTTCACCTCTCCCTGATGGGGCCCCATCTCCTGCTGGTTGGTGGGACTTGGGCTAACCACAGGGGGTCAGGGGCCGTGACTCTCCACAACACCCTTATATCTATAGCATGTCTCTGAGGGCATGTTTGGAGAGTTTATCTGAGGTGGGAATATCCACCTTGAATGTGGATAAAAACACCATTCCGTGAACTGAGTCCCAGACTCTATAAAGTGGAAAAAGTGAATATTGTGGCAGCATTCATCTGTATCTGGTTTCTGATTGAGGACACAGTGTGACCAGCTGCTTCATGTATATGCTACCATGTTTTCCCATGATCCAAAAGAACTTGAGTTTGTGAGTTGCTTTTTTTTTTTTTTTCAAATAGTAAGGCATATTTTTTATTGTCCATAATGAGTTACATTATTTAATGGGCAAACAATGAGTTGTATCTCTTCCCCATCCCCAATCAGCTGGATATCCTCCTCCTTGGGCCATCTGGATTACTCCTTGGGGCAGGAGACCATGGATAGCCTAGTAGTCAGGCTGGTTCTGCTGGCCCTAGTATGTTGTTACTGAGGGGGGCCATACCTCTGGATATTCTCCCCGACCACAGCTATCACAATCTTTCTGCCCCCTCTTCCACTCAGTTCCTGAGTCATGGTGGTTGAGTATTAAGGATGCTTTATTGTTGAGAATTTAGGGGTCATTGGTGTCTGTCTCACTGGCTTATCCTGTGTTGACTGAGTGGCTGTGGTTGTGGGTCCCTTGTTCATACCATCATTCTCTGCTGGGTTACATATGGATCCTCCATGGTATGTCTGGGGTGGCTCATCTCTGGCCAGGATGTCAGCTATCAGCCTACAGTTCATTGGTAGGGTTGGATGAGCCGTAGCTCTCTCACTGCATTCTGAAAGATACAAACAGAATCTCCATTGGAGAATGAGATCAGTAGAGGTTAACTGAGATACACATTTCTGAATTAGCAATATTTTATTTTAAGTAGCCTCTCCTTCAGTCACTCACATATTGCATCTCTCATTGGGGGTTCAAGAGTCTGGCTCCCATTGCATATCGCCCTTAGTCCCCAGTTCCAGTTAAGGGGTCCCCCTCACTAAATGGGATATTAGGCCAAATTTAAAAGCTGTTGATTGCCTCCCCCAGGCTTAGGCTCCTCCTTTGCACAAGTGCTCCTTTCTTGGTTCGCTGTTCTCTCCCAGTAGGAAGTGTGGTCAGCTTACTCATGGCAGCAGACTGTGTTTCATGCCAGTGGTCTCTGTTTACTCTAGCTATCATTGAACAGCTTCCCCTGGTAGCTTTTGCAGGTCCTTCCAGCACTACACTAACTACCATCTGGGGGCTCAAAAGCATCTCTACAGACAAAAACACCATTCTCTGGGTCAATAGACCCCCATCAAAATGGGAGATGATTTTTGCCAGTTACAACTCAGACAGAGGCCTAATTTCCAGAGCTACAGAGAACTCAAAAAAAATTAATAACAAAAACTCAAACTCCCCCCTCGCAAAATGGGGCACTGATCTCAACAGAAAATTCACAAAGAAACACATATGGCCTTTACTCACATGAGAAAGTGCTCAGCATCCCTAAGCATCATGGAACTTCAAATAAAACTACAATGAGATTCCACCTTACTCCAGTCAGAATGGCAATCATAAAGAAAACCAACAACAATAATTGCTGGTGAGGATGTGGGGGAAAAGGAACACTCATCCACTGCTGGTGGGATTGCAAGCTTGTTCAACAGCTCTGGAAAGCACTGTGGAGACTCCTCAACAGAAGAGACATAGAGATCCCTCTACTAGGCAAGATGTCATATCTCAGGATAGAGACATTAGTGCAACTATGTTTATAGCAGCCCAATTCATAATAGCCATTTTGGAATCAACCAAAATGCCCTTCCATGGAGGAATAGGTAACAAAACTTTGGTATATTTACATGATGGAATTCTATTCAGCTGAGAGAAAAAAATGACATATCAAAATTTAGAGAAAAATTGTCTGCCTTTGAGCAGATCCTACTAAGCAATCTCTCAAAAGAGCAGAAAGCCAAACACCACATATTCTCCCTCATATGCGGACCTTAACCAGGCTAACTGCAAACTCTCTGCAGACCAGTAGAAAGAAGTGAGAGGTTATGAATGAGGGGTAAGGGATGGGGGGAGGGGAATGACTTAAGAATGAGGCTAAACCAAAATGGGTTCAAAATCAGAAAATCCTCAAGAGCATACTGTAACCTATTGAGCAAGTAGTGGGTGTTGTCTGGTAAGAGGGGCCGTGAATAGAAGGGGAGAGAGTCTAAGCCTGTGAGAAATTGATCAGTCTGGCAACTTATGGTCCCAGTCACTGGCTCCTTCCCTCACTGAGCTGTTGACCAAAGTGACCCATAAGGTTCCAAAAACAAGACAGGATTCTGTCAAAGGTCTTGAATGCCCACCCCACGCCCGAGGCAAGATCCTGTTGCTGAAGAAACCACAGAAAGCCATGGATCAGCATTGAGAGACCCTGTGAGGTCCAGAATGGTACCCAGCCCCCAAATGGTAGTTAGTGCGAGTTGCTATTGTCTGGTATTTTAGATATTTTGTTAAAGCAAAAAGGAAAGTAATCCAGGATCAGCCTAGATGTGTGAAACCTTCAGCTACTATATTTGAATAAATATACTGTAGGTCTGGAGAGATGGCTCTGTATTTAAAGGTGCTTGCTTGCAAATTCTGATGGCCAAGATTCATTTCTCCAGTGCCCAAGTAAAGCCAGATGCAAAAAGTGGTACATGTGTCTGGAGTTTGTTTGCAGTAGCATGACATATGCAGGCATGGCCTTACTCTCTTTCTGTCTGCCTCTTTCTCTCTTAAATAAATAAGTAATAAATAAATTATATTTTGAGGATTCAAATATATAAAGTTACTTGTGGAGATTTGTAAATGATACCCCATAGCCTCAAGTGTTTATGATTAAGTGTCCTACTTAGTTCCCAGATAGAGGAGCCATTTGGGAGGGTGTGATTAGTGTGTGCAAAGCTAGCTCACTCTTGATTTTCTCTCTCTGCTGCTGCTTGATGATGTAGTCCTCAAAACTGTAAGTCTAAAATTCCACTCATAAGCTGCTTCTAGTCAGGTGTTTTGTTCCTGCAGTGAGAATGTAACTACAACAACACTAAAGATATCTCAGGACTATTAAATAAACTAACATAAGAATGAAAATAATACTTTTATAGACTATGTGAGTTTTAGTTATTGGTTAGGAGCATTCATTAGCCTGTATTGTTAATAAAGCTGATACAAAATTCACCCTCTACCTAAAAGACTTTTTTTTACTTATTCTAATTAAGAAAATATTGCAATGCTTATTTTGTTTCAGACAGTGCACGTAACTACTTTGACTCCAACACTTGAAATATCTGATTGTTCCATAACCATGAGGTTGTGACAGTTTTTTTTTTTTACTTTCTTGAGGTAGTCATCTCTTTCTTTAGAATCAAAATTTAATATTTAATACCTTTAGGAAAAGTGTTCTAAAATGGTCTATCAACATTTTTTTCACCTTTCACATTTTTATTATCTGATGATTTTATGCCTATTTATTTTCTAATCCCTATAGTGATTTTCTAGTATTGTAATAGAAACCATTAAACTCATTTTTTAAATTTTAGCCAAATTGCCTGAATGCATGTCAGAGAAGAACTAGAGCTTTTTTGCTTATAGGATATTAGATTTTTGAAGCAGCAAAAATGAGTTTAATATCATAAGAATAAAAAGTGGATGGGTTAGAAAAATGCAACCTAATCTGGTTCAAGCAGCTGTCAGATATGGATGAATATAGATATGGTTGGCATTGTAGGGAAGAGTCTCAGAGAAATAAAGTTCTGTTGTGAGTACCGCAAGGAGTGCTCAGATTGCTAGACAAGGGCCCTGTGTTGAGTCCTCCTGGAAAGCTTCTGTTTGGTGGACTTGTCAGTCTGTCCAAGATACGCCTTAAATTGTCAGTTTAGGAAACGCAATGCCTACCAGTGTACCTTGCAACCCCATCCTCCCGTTGCTCCTCTGTTCATCTAACTCATGCATTATTGCTCCTGGACACAGGATGACATTCAAAAGCATAGTTTCAGAGGATGAAATCTCAGGATCTCAGGGTGCTACCGAACCTACTGCCATCAGGGCATTTCCAGGTTTATATCTCAAATAGCTTCTGGTGGATTGATCAGTGCAATAGACCCCACCATCTTCAGTCACTCACAGTTGCATCATGGTAAAGTTCCTTCCTCTTTACAGCCTATTGCAAGATCTCACTGAAAAGGATGTGAATAAAGCAGGTCTTTCTCTGTCGTATTAAGTAACCAAATATATTTACTAATTCTCTCCTTGTTTTCTCAATATGATTTGAGCCCAGACATAATATATGGTAAAATACATTAATAAGACTGGGATGTACATCGAAAAGGACTTGGAAGGAAGAAAAGAGGAAGTCATTTTGGTTGCCATAAGGGAAAACATGTTGCCATTTTTGAGGATTAAGCATGGCCCCGAGTTTCCTGAGAGACACATTAAAATTAGTAAAGGCATACATCCTATAATTCTAATCAGGAAAGAATGCAAGTAGCAATATCCTAAGAATCATGAAAATTTGTTCCGAAACTACATTTTAAAATATATTTGTAATATATTACCATATTAAGAGGAAATCTATTGATAGAAGGGAAAATGCTCTTCTGGAAATATCTGAGAATGAAAATGTTTGTGGTGGGAAAAATTGTCACAGCTTCAATGAAAAGCTGGAATCCATTGTTACTATCGTCTAAGGGAAATGAATTCATAACAAACATACTTTGTAAGAAATGAGTCCCTAGATCCAAGTGTTTCTTTAAAACAACCCACCCAAAATATATAGCATTGACCCAAAGATAAAAAGATGCTTCCTTTAGTTTAATGAAGTGATATCAAAATTAGACAATTACTTCATGATTGAAAAGTATAAATTGTAGGTTATGGTATGGAGAGATGGTTCAGTGGCTAAGGCACCTACCTGCAATGGCTAATGACTCAGGTTCAATTCCCCAGTACCCATATAAAGCCAGATGCAGAAAGTGGCACATGCATCTGGAGTTTGTTTGCAGTGGCTGGAGTCCCATTCTCTCTCTCTCTTTCTCTCTCTCTCTTCCCTCTTCCTATTTCTCTTCTATCTCTCTTCTTGCAAATACACAAATAAATAAATAAATTCTATAAAATGTTATCAATTCTATAAAATGTTTAAAAATTATAAGTAAATTTTCCCATTACCTAAAGTAAAAGTTAATTAATCAACAAAGCACAGTCTATCAAAATAACAAAGAAGCATATTAAAATGCTCATATTTACATAGTGTTAACTCTAAGGATTCAAACTTATTTAATTTTAAAATTTAAACAATTCAACATATCCTATTAGCATACTAAAGGAAAATCATATAACATATCATATCAGATTAAGGCAGAATCACATAGAATTAAAAATTTCTTCATAATAAAAGCAACAAAACTCAGAATAATAACTAGAGGGGGTACCTATGATTGTTGAGAAAGTACGTCTAAATTACACATAGCATGGGCTGGAGAGATGTATCTGAGGTTAAAGGCTCTTACTTGTAAATCTTGATGACCAGGGTTCTATTCCCAATACCCATGTAAAGCCAAATGCACCGAAACCACATCGAATTTTTATACATTATAACTCAAAATTGATTGTTTCCCCAAAGTCACAGCAAAGATATTTAACACCTACATTGCATGCAATATAGTACTTATCTTTCTTGGCCAGCTAAATAAAACAAGAAAAGGAAAAAAAGAACAAACTGATCTAAAGACTAGTTTAAGCTCTCTCTCTATTTGTACATTATAGTTGTTTATATAGAAAATTCTGAGTTAGATTTTTAAGCAAAAGCTACACAAAGTAAGTGATTTCTGCACAGTCCTAGGATAAGAGGTAAGCAGAGAATGCATTACTTCTGTTCCACCTTCAAAAAAATACCAAACAGGATATAGAGGTGTCATATTATCTCATGAAAAAATGTTCAGTATACAATAACATCACTCAAGGTTGGTAAACATGTAGAGAGAGAATATTTATAGAATTTGAATGGGTTATATGATTGTGAATGGTGTGGTGAATCGGGAAACCATATTTATATTAAAACAGAAACAACAATATGGCATTACCATGATCTACAGCAATTGCTACCTTGAGCTCTTTTTTGGTTTGGTTGATATAGTTATTTATCCTTAAGCCTGCACTTCTCCTGACTCTATTTTCTATGTGCTAAGATTACAGGCATGTGTTGCCATGTACGCCAAATCCTGAACATCTGTCCTTGAGAAATTAATGCTTGTGTTCATACAAGAATCTGTCAATAACTGTTTAGCTCATTTATCTATATATGTCCCAAACTGGAATAAATAGAATGTCCTTCAATTATCTCGTAATTAAACTAATATGTGCATTGCAGGTAATCATGTAGCAATAAAAAGAAACATTATCACCTATTACAACCTCTACAAGCGTCCAGATAACCCTTCTTAATGGTAGATACAGTTTATAACATTATCTATGGTGCACATCCATGTGATCCTCACAAAATGATAAGATTACAGAAATGGAGACGACCCTAAGTAGGCTATAGTGCAGAGCAGGCGATAGGACCAGTATGGAATAATAGGGGTCCATAAAGAACAACACTGGATTACTGCAGTAGTGAAAAGTATTATAAACCTTAATTTTATGAAATACAATACTTACCATATTACACCATGTCACTGTTTAGCAAAATGTTAACAATAGGAAAAATTGGGTAAAAAATATTACATTTTCAAGTGAATATGAAACTACCTTAAGTACTTTAATGTAAGTGCTTTTATTAGTGCTCCATTATATTCTGTTTAGCAATGAATCCAAAGACATTATCAAAATATTTTGTAATTTTTGACAAGCAATCTACACACATATCTACACTAAGTATATGGTTAAGTATAAATAGATCTTAAATATAATCAAGTATAAGTAGTCATTTTACAAAAATTTATTGGACAGTCTTCACTGATCAATAATACAAGGGACTTTTATTTGCCTTTGTTTGTTGTCAGAGATGACAGCCAAGCTTAGCCCAGAAGTTTTTGTTTTGTTTTATTATGAGAATAAATATACATATAATTGCTTCTTGTTACATCTTTGCCTGTCTCTGTTAGATATCTGGAAAATGAAAACCTTCATGCCTTGTAAGTAATATTTTAATGAAAATTTTTCATCCAGATGGATCAAAATTTTATGAGCTTTTTTTTCTGCCTATGGAGAAAGCACCATTTATAATAATGACTTCCTAATAGAAAACATTCTTTGAAATGTGTACATTAATAACAAGATTAGAACTTGGCTAAGCAAATGACCAGGATAAACTTTTCTCATTAGCAACAATTTTACTGGCAAGAGAAGCGAGGCTATATGTGCTGTCTAATAATCAGTGCATGTCACAATTCATATGACTGTCAACCACAGTTACCAAGGTGGAGTTGAGAAACAAGTATTCTAAAGAATTCATCTCTATGTAAGTATGTCTGAGCTTTGATTGCTATTATTTTCATTTCACAAAATACAAACACAGCATGATTAATGTTTGTTTAGGGATTGTTTTTGAGTCTATTATTCAACTTTAAATTTCTGTGATGTGACTATATTATCAAGTATCTTTGCAAAGCCTAGGGGACATGTTCCTCATCATATTTCAAAATGTCTTTGAATGTGCTTTTAGAAATGGTATTTCAGACCCTGGCAAAATGTTGTCTCCTTTAATATGTTGTCCAAATCAAAAGCCCCAAGACCAGGTCTTCAGGAAGAACCTCTAAGGGCTGTGTTTCTTGTAAAGCAGCTTCTGAATGTTTCACTTAGAATTCATACTTGGGTTAAAACTCTGCTAGGTAGATTTTTTTAAAATCAAGTCCCAAATTGTGTGAGGTTTTGCACAATCTGTGGAATGGTCTTTGCATGTCATGCAGAGGGCTTTAAATTGAGTCAAAAATATGTCATATCACTATCAAAGCTGGTAAACCCTTTAAACCCATAACTCTTTCTCCAGTATGTTTTAATTAACACATCTCTAACAAATAATTATTTTTCACCTACTGTACTGTTTTGTGACTCAGAGATTAAGAAATTTAACTTATCTCCCTTTGGTTTGTGTTAAGACCATCTTTATTTCCAACAATAATCTTCAGCATCTTATTTTACTAGTGTCTCTTTCTGTATCACCATTTTATTCATATAGACAATAAAATAATTTTGTTTTCTAAGATTTATTTGCATTTAATAAACAGAATTAATTGAATCTAGGATGTTGAGGACATTGAAATTCTTTGTTGTTTCTTTCCAGTGAATAGCAACAGATGATAGTCAGGTAAAGAGGTCGGAAGCAATCATATCTCTAAAGTCTCTATTAAAAATAATACCTATACATGATCCATTATAGCTTAAGCTAGTTCTAATTGGATCATATCTGGACTTCTGTCACTATACTGAAAGGAGTCAGATTATTCAAACGTTAAGAGTAGTAATAACTGATATAACTCAGCAAGGTAGCAGGTTTTATTATTTACACAAGAAGGGTTTAGAGGTCTATTTGGGTACAATTCTGATGCTCATTCAAAAATCGCCAGAGAAAAGAAGAATAAGAATAGGGTGGGGTTTATTTTTGAGGGGGTGCACATTATGTTCAGGTCTCAAGCATGCACGTGGAAACAGATGTGATAGCACTATAGTTTGTAATCTCAACACTCTGTGGGGAAAATATTCTTGGAGAAATGTCTGGAAGCTCACTAGGCATCTAGCCTAACGAACAGGGTAGTGAACAAAAAAGTGATAAACCCTCCATCAAACAAGGTATAAGGCCCAAAGTGGTCCTCTGACTCCCCAACACACATGTGCACATGGAAGCATGTACCTACATATATGAACACACACATCATACACTCACAAAGCCTGCATGTTAAATATTGATCTTATGTGCCATATGGATGTAAGTCATTGGATAAAATAACAATATAACTGTCTCATGAAAATAGAATTAAAATAACCAAAATATTATAATGAGATATGAGCCGTATTTATAGACCACAAATATTAAAACTGTTACATCACTATACCTGAGTTATGGACAGATATGCATCTCTTAGCCTTGTTTTGGTTATCAAATAAAGACATAGCATAATAATCCCTTCCTCATAGGAAGTCTTAATATGCACAACATTATTTTATATCCCTTGAGAAATAATAAATGTCCAATATAAGTTCATGATATGATAGTAATGAATTTGAAAATGACGATGTTGTTAACATTTTTGTAATGTTACTTTAGCTTTGAGTAAACTATCTAAAGCATATCAAGTTACCTATGGGGTTTTAAATTTTGGAAAGAGCTCAGGATATAATCGTGATGCAGAAGTTGGATCCTTGAGTCATGTTTCTCCAGCAGTCGTCTATGAAGTGGAGAAGTGAGCTAGTTCTTAAAATAAACTGAGGATTAAAAGAGACAAAGAAACCTAGTGTGAACAAGACAGAAGAAGAGAAGGAAAATGATGAAGCAAGTAACGTATGAGAGCTTGTTGGGATCTATTTTTGAGGGCAAACTTTATACTTTTCCTCAAAGAGAATGTTTAGCAATAAAAACAATACGGACAATATTGATTTGCTCCAACATACTGTGAAGCTTAACCTCCCAGTTTTCATCATTTTGCTTCATCAGAGACCACAGCCATAGGCTCAAGACAGGAAGCCATCACACGCTTGAAGTGAGAATGACACAAGCCAGCCATTCTTTTATTATTTAAGGCAATTTCATTTAAATTGAAAACTCAGAGAGATGAATGTTCCCATATGGAAGAGAATAACTATTATAATAGTCAGAACACCCCCACACACTCTGTAGTGCCTGGCAAACAACTGGACACGTGCTAGAATATATACTTCATGCCAAACTTGCCATGAAAATCCAGACAAATTCCTTCCCTTTGATGGTGGGAATAGTCCCTGGAAGAGGTGTTATATAAGGCCTTCTACAGGCCCACTGTTGCTTCATTAGATTCCATGTTGGCTTGGCAATTATTTGGGCTCACAAAATCTCAGGACTTTTTTTTTATTTTTAATGATATTTTATAATCCCACAGGAACAGCAAAGTACTGACTGAAATTTCTATGTTCAATAATTTATATGACTAAATAAAATTTTATTTTTAAATTTGAAAATGCCAGTGTTGGCTCTAGCAAATTTCTGTGATTTTATTTTTTTTACAATTTATTGGCAAATCAATATGTAAACCACTCATTTAGGATGACTTATGCAATATATATGTTGACCCAACTCTTCATAAAGCTACACGATTGAGAGAAGTATTGACAAATTAAAAGATGTACATTTTTTTTTGCCTTATAACCCAAATGGAACAGATGTAGAATATGATAGTATTTACATATGTGACCATTATTTTAGGGGAAAATTAACTAGATATCTTTATTTATTAGTGACACATAATACATTATGATGAATCAATAAAATTTCCCCGTTATCTCAAGTTTGTTTAGATTTATCTAAGCATAGATCTTTACTATTATGTTTCCTGTCTTATGTAGACGAGTCACAATAAATTACATTCAGCAATTTAGTTCTGCTATTTTTGCCACTTTCAATACAGAATGAAAGTAGCCACAAGTCCTTTGTTGCATAAAACCCTGTAAAACACCATTCTTCTGACAGGCTCGTTAGTCACTGTGAGAAGGAAAAGCTATATTTCCATAGTTGACGTGTAAAAGTAAATCAACTTCCCTAAATGCCAGCTGTGTTCCAGTTATAAAACATAAGATGATCAAAATCTTGCTAGAGATATCAGAAAGTACATTTGTACATGAACACACATAATTTAGCATAGAAGCATTGAACTTGAATATATGACCATTAGGTATATAGTAGGTAAATGTCACTTAAGCTATTAAATATATATATATATATATATATATATATATATATACACTTTTAAATTTGTCTACTAATTTCATTCATAAATCCAAAAAGGCTACCTAAAACATTTTGTAGTATCTTATCTAATTAAATAATTGACATGAAAGGCAAACAAAATAAATCAGAAAAAAATATGACATATTTAAGTGCAAAAAATAGATGATAGATAAACATTGCCATAATGACCAAAATGCAAGCATAACGTTTCTCAATACCATTGCTGAACTTAAAGAAAAGTGATAATTATGTTTGTCAAACTTTTATTTTGAAAAGTCTGTAAGTAGCATTGGATATTTTACCATATTCCAGTGTGGAAACTAAGACAAGACAAGCAGTCTGCAGGAGCACATTATTTTCTCAGTGGAACCAATCCATGCAAATAATTTGCTTATTTGTACTATTTCTGGAACATCATTTAGAAATGTACCTCATGGAGTGAAACATCTTCCTTCCCAAATCAAGGCACGGTCCAAAGAAAACAAAACTATTTAAGGCTAAAGAAGAAAATATGCTTGGAAACATGTTTGTCCTAGAATAAATGGTTCAGTGATATATATGTCAGTGTGTCCTAGAAGCTACCCTGTCCATACAAAAGTGACCTCAATAATAATAATAAAGGTCTAGTCTATTATCAAAATCACTTAAATGTTATTGTTTTATGTTTTTTAAATGTTTAGTCAATATAATCAAACAAAAATATATGTATATATTAGATGAAATGTATGTTTGACAAGAAACTGATTTGTTCAGAAGAAGATAGATTTATTCTATATGCTCTCTCTTATTACACAGAAACATACATTACAGCAACAAAAACAAGCAAGTTTCTCAGTGTCGTCTAAGCTAATTGTCGTCTTTATACTGGTTGAAAATGCACTTGCAGCAAATGCAACAATACTGTTGAAATTTGTTACTGCAAAAAGTAACTTGCCTATATCCTATGCTCCTGGAAGAATTATGATTTTCAATCAACTTAAACTTTGAAAAACATAATCCTCTTTCATTCACTAGGTGAACTTCCAAAAAAAACCAAATAAAAGGAGATCTAATGCATGTGAAGTATTTCAAACAGACAGAGAATTTTATAAAATGTCAATCCATGTGGTTATAATGTTAAACCCATAATATAGGCAAGGTAGATTCAATAATCCCCCGTTTACACCTGGAGAAACTGAGAATTAGAGAAGCCAGGGTGCTTTTCCAAGTTGCATACAACCCTTCAGCTCTCATTTCTTTCTAGGCATTTTGATGTCAAACCAATTAAGTATGAAATACTTCTCTCTTGTAATGGAAGTTGTTAAATTGGGAGTCTGAGATTCTAATATGACAAGGCTTTTGCCATCCCTCTATCAGAGTTACTGCATTGAATCAAATTAGGGACAGTTTCTGTGAAGAGAACCTACATCTAGTCCTTCCAAAATCAAGACTTGCTCTTGCTCTCGTCAAAATTGGCAACATGAATCAATGTGTGTGGGTTTTCCCCCCATTTTTATAAATCTGATTTTCTGGATTCCTGGATTTCTGAGACATGGAGGAAGCTGTATTAGGCAGGGTTTTTTAGAGTAACAGAATAGAATGAATTGTAGTCAAAAGGGATTTATTGGATTAGCTCACTGCAGTCCCACAATAGCAGTCTGCAGGCCTGAGAGTCAAGGTAGCATCTCAGTCCACGTGGCTGGGTGCCTCAGCAGTCGGAATCCAGCACTGAAGGCCTCTGGTCTTCAGTCCAGACTGGAAGTCTGAGGAAACTTGGCTCCAATGTCCTGGAAGGAAAGATAACCAGTTTGGATGCATGCATAAATCTCAAGCACCGGCAGCCAGATAGGAAATAAGAGGGAGAGATTCCTTTCCCTTGAGCTTCCTAACATCCTGCCCACTACTGAGACGCCTAGCCAGCTTGATGGAAAGACTCACTCTGGAAGAGGGACCTCCTCCTTCAGTTAATTCTTCCTGTAAGCAACCTCAGAGACCCACCCAAGATTACTGTGGATTACTACACAGCTCAAGTTGACAAGGAAATTTAACCATTACAAGTCCATCCTTTGTCAACTTGACTTCAAACCAACTAATGATGGCATGAGCAGAGGGTGGACATCACCTCACCATAGCACTGCAAGCAGTGGCAGGAAGGTGTGCTAAAATCTGACAAGGGGAAGCTGGTTTTTAACCCCCATAACCCTGCCCCCAAAGAGGTTCCAGTTCCAAAACTGAGATCAGCTGGGTATCAAGAAAGCATTCAGAACACATTGAGTTTATGGGGGACACCTGGATCAAATCACCATAGAAGCTAAACTGTGCTGATGAATTATTTTTTTTTCAGAAATGTCTGTCAAATTGCTGTTATTCAGCAAATTATACCCATTTGTTACTGAGATGATAATGATATTTCATTTTTAATTCTATTAATAAGATGCATTAGGTTGAATTTTGGAAGATGAAGCAACATGGCAGCTCTTGGAAAAATTTACATGGGACTTATTATATATTTATTTTCCTAATGGGAGTTAAGGACGTTAAACTCTGCACCTGAAGTTGCCTTTCCTGTGTCTGTTTGGTGTTCAAACAAGGATGCTGTTATCTATGTAGAAGATGGTTGCGTCCATCTGATTTTCTGGAAAACTTTTCAAAAACTGTTTTAATACTTTAAAAAATCTGTTTATAGCATGTATTAGTGAAATTCATTGGACTTATCTTTCTTTCTGTTAGTGTGTGTGTGTGTGTGTGTGTGAGTGTGTGTGTGTATTCATGGGTATGTGTATGGCATTGTGCACAAATGGATAGCATCGAGGTGTTGGTCTTAAACTTCCACCTTGTTTGATATGGTCTCTCTTGTTTGATTTTGCAAATACCAGACTTTCTGGCCCACAACTTTGTTGATTCTCCTGACTCTGTCTCTGTTGTTATAGGTATATTGGGATTAAATCTTGTGTCACTTTGTCTTTTGCTTTACTTGGGGATCTAAACACAGACCATCAATCTTGGACAGCAAGCACCATTCACCACTTAACAATTCTCTCAGACACTGTTAATATGTTGTATCATTAATTTAAAATCTTCAAATCTTAAATGTCTATTCTGATTTTCTATATGTTTTGGAGAGATATTCAACAGTTTAAGTTTTTTACCTGTCCATTTAAGGACAGAGATAATGTTGGTGCATAATTATTCATAGCTTGTCCTATACCAAGTTTATCTATAGTTTGTAGGGATGTTCTAGTTTTGTTTTGATTTTTGTAAATTAATATTCTCTTTTTATTGTTATTGCTAATTTTGCTTATCTTTTCAAATAATGCACTTCTGTTTGGTTAATTTCCTCAATGATTTCATTTTTTTTCATTTCTTATTTAATTTTTTTTCGTCTAGCTTATATCATTTCTTTCCTGCTGTTTGCTTTAGGTCCGGTCTTCCAATATATTGCTAAGATTTTAAAATTTAGGCTTAGATATTTGGCCATAGACTGCATTCATAGGCAGTTTGTTTTACCAACATCATGAACTATGTGCATATAAGCTGAAATGGCTGTAGCATTTGCACATGTTATATTTTGTGGGACAGCTACAACATATATTTCACCTTTAAATTCTTTTACACAGATGTTGACTGTTATCGGGCTGCTGTTATAATCAATTTTCTGTTTCACTGGACTATTTAGTCAGTTTACAACTAGATACTATTGATGATATAGGTCATGCTTGACATTTTTCCACTGGTGTATATTTTTTACATATGACTTGTGTGTCTATTGTTCATCCAACCTTCCAGTGCATTTCTCTTTTTCACTAACTAGTTCCAGCCTAAATAACTCTTAGATAGATCCTCTAAAAGATATAGGCTTTGTAGTCAGGCATAGTGGCTTGTGTCTTTAATTCCAGCATTTAGAAGGCTTAGGTGGGAGAGATCCTGTAAATACTAGGTCAGCTAGGCTTAGAATGAGACCCTTATCCCCCAACCCCCCAAAAAAAATCAAAGCAAAAAAAGTAAATGATACAGAATTGGTGAGTAAATTCCAGTGGGTAATACGTCTTCCAGAATATACTATTGGAATCTTCAAATGGTAGAAGCCAAGAAGCCAGAAAGATTTAAAACACTGAGGAAAATATTAGGTGCTTTGAATCTACTGAAAGAGTCCTCTGTCCAAAATTGAGAAAGGTGTTGTTTGGACCAAAGGCCTGTGTGGTGGCTTTTTGCTCAGTTAATGCTTCTTCCTATCACTTACAGTCCTTCCTGTCAGCAAGCATGTGAGTGTCAGATCCTCCTCATCCTAACCTTACAGGTTTATTTATTTAGGGCTTGAAATATACCTCATCATTTTGATATGTTGATATGATTTTTCTGACACCTGCTTTTAAATTTAAATTCTTATTATAGTTTGTTTTACTACATATTGTTAATGACTTTGTTAGGAGTTGCTTTTCTTAATGGTTCGTTTATCTAATAAGCCTTTCCTGAAACACCCCCCAAAAATAATAGGCTAATTTAATTTCATTCTAATGCTGGATTATCTCCTCTCATAGATCAGCCTAAAGGACAATTTAGGTAAATTTTCCTTCATTAGAATGAAAATCTTTGATAGGATAAATATTAATAGTAGGAGTAATTTTCATAATGATACTCCTATGTGCTTCCTGCCAACAGCTATGTTAGACTTTTTTTGTACATTATAGCAAGACTTTATGCTCTTAATAATTAAGGTCTTATAAGTACAGATTAAGCAAAATATCAAAGTACATTTAAATACTTTAAAATGCTAAAATAAATGAATTAATTCTACAGTCCTTTGATTCAGAATACTGATATTAAATTGTATTCAACTTTGCTAACAAAGGAAAAAACACAAAGTAAAAATTTATGACCCAGATATTTCCTTTCAACTACCTGTGATTTTTATCCTTCTCACTGATTTCTCCAAGGACTAGAAAAAGTGAAACTGGATATGAGCAATCAATCTCATTTCCTTTGGTTGGGGCTAGTATTTGGATTTTAACATTGAATTACAAAAGCAAAAAAAAAGCTGCTTTGAATTTTCAATAAATTCACCCATGAAATCAGTAGAGCTCAGTGTTTCAGTATCCTTTTTTATATGTCTGCTTTGTCTTTTTAAAAGATTTTATTAAGGCAAACATATGAGTATTGTTTTATTATAAATATTCTAAATAATTTTATTTAAGGACTGGTTTAAAATTTATTTAAAGCGAATGGGATTTTTCCTAGTGAGTAGTATTTATTTTCATAATGAGACTTGTCAGCAGAACTCTGTCTGGCATAGCCTTTTCCTCTCCTTAACGGAGCACATTGTTATGAATGGATGTCATTTGGATCAAGTATGGGGTTGAGATGTTTTCAGAAAATTAACTCTCTTTGGGTGACATCCCAGGGGAATTGTCATACTGTAATGATGTTGTTGAACATGGACTATCGGAACTCTTTTTGTGATCGATGATAGTGGCATCCACTGAAATGTTTTCAATAGTATCCTGTTACTCGTCCTACAGAAAGAACATTTTCAGTATTTCCAAAATGTTTCCCCCTTATGTCTTCTATGTAGCCTTAACAATCTGATATATAAACTGGACATATACAACCTTTTAGTAACATATATAAAGTTCTTTCTATCACATATAATGCTATTTTTCTGCCATAGCTTTTAATAGCAAATTTTTCCATATTTAAAATTTGAAATGCATTTAATTAATTTTCCCCCTAGTATGGTTATCTGAAAGCAGGTGTTATATCTTGTTTTTTTTTTTTCATGTGTGTGCAATATTCATGTTCTCAGGGCAAAGCTGTTAGTACATTTTTTTAAAAAATGTTTAAATGAATAACCATAGTATGATACAAATCTATGGCCTGTATCAAGTCCCCCAAATTGAGAAATTGCATCAACCACCTCTTTATAAGCAAGTTCTTGAAAATGTCAGAAAAATTATGGACTGTGGAGTGTCTGAATTTTTAGTTATATAAATACTACCTTGATAAATTTCTGGTAAAAATGGTAGGCTTTTGAGATGTGACGGTGATTTTTTCATAAGGTTTGGGGATGAGACATAATCATTTACAATTTTAAAGGCCTACATAGATATTTCCTATTCAGAGAGCATAAGCTATTCCACTAGTCTACTCCAGTGGCTTTAAATACAATTCCATTGTTGTCTGGGGTCTCACAAGGGACTTTTCTTCCTAAACTCTCAGGTATTTTGCTTCTAAATCTGCATGTACTCATAGATAAAATTTGTTTTTCATTGTATTCATGACCCAATGTCACAAAAGTATTTCAAAATTAGCTTTAAACCTCCCTTTGTCACTTTTTTTTTTTTGCTGTGTGCATGACAGAATAAAATCAGTATTTACAAAGATCTGTCTAAAACTTTAAAGGAAGCGAAAATGACAGTAAAATGCAAGCGCCAGAGATGGTTTGGGTAAGTCACCTAGTGTTCATCTTTCTTGAGCAAATAGTTCCTCCATAGGAAGCTCGAGAGTCCGGTAAGACCTGGCATTGGTGCTTAAATCATTATTACCTTGGGCTACAAAAGAATGATATTATAATCATAGGATTGTTCTGGTTTACAGTTGATAAGTCTGTCTTTTCTACTCCTTGACAGTCTGAAAGCTAAACATTATTTCTGCTTTTAGAAGTAGATAATGCTTTGTACAAAACTATTTAGACACTAAGATACTTAAATATTTTACATGTTTTTAAGAAATCTCATTATATAACCAACTGTACATTTGTCTCATCTGGAAATAAAATACTACTGTAATTCTTTGTATGTTGTACTTATATGAAGATATGGGTTACCAATGTGTATGTAAATGAGTATGATGGTTTTATAAGACACATTACAAATGTAACTACCATAATCTAGAAAATCTGCTTCTGAACATTTATTAAAAAATCATGACATAAAAGTAGTTACCAATCCCATATTCACTTCAGTAATGCAATCACCAAAATGTATAAACAAAACAATGACCACTGAAAGAAAAAAATGCATAGTGAAAGTCACACCTGTGCACTCATTCTTGCATGTGCACACACACACACACACACACACACACACACACACACACACACCCATTAGGAAAGTCCTGGAAGATTATCTAGTAGTATGGATAAGACTTCCTGACTGTATGCTAAGAGAAATGAGCCAAACATAGAATAGAAATACTGAATGTTCACCTCACATATATGAAGTACCAAAAGTAGTAAAATTCATTTAAGCAAGAGATAGAATGAAGACAAGTCAGTGTTGCTAATATCTGTGTGTAAAATTTCAACCATGTAAGCTTTAATTCTCTGGACATGTAATACACTACCTGTGTTCACAGGTAAAAATACAGTGTGTGCACTTAAATTTTTCTAAATAGTATAAATCTCATAATTAATATTCCCACAAAATTTTTAAAAATGAGAAAATATTGATCAAGAAAAAAGTGAAGACATTTCACAATTCAGCTTATTTTACAGAGAAAATAAACATACTCTAATATAACATAAATATCACAAAACATGGATTTGAAATAGGTGAAGCTAAAAAATAATTTTAATTAAATAGTGATATTTTAGTGAATCAAATTGGAACTAGGATCCATGGCAATACCACTAACCAGATATCTACAGAAAGGCTATACCCATTAGAATCTCGACATATTAACAAAGATTTAACATAAACTGATCTCACTCTTTGTTGGAGATTCCATCTGTATGTTTAAGAAGCCAGCGAGAACCATGGACAACACAATCCCACCAATAGGACCAGAGATGTTACCTGTCACCTAGGCAAGAGATGGACCACCTCTAACCTGTGCTATAGAGCCCAAACAAAACCTTGGAGGAAGATGTGAGATGAACAAGAGATCTACCTCCACAGCAAGTCAGATAACTTGTGAAAGGATAAGGGAGACAAATATTGAGGATACCCAACATAATCTAAAGCAGAAATCAAAAGATTCTTAAGATCACAACAGTAAAGCAGACCTAAAACTCACCCACCATGACTCAGGGATCTGAGAGCAAGAGGAGGCAGAAATATTATAAAAGCCATGGTTGGGCGAGAAAGAGAGAGAAAAATAATCTGGCTACTTCTTGTACAATCCATATCCTCCTATTCCATAGACTGGTCCAGAAAGCCTATGTAGGAAAGCCTCCAGAGGGGTGGGAACAGGGAGGAGGGAAATCTGGATACTATCATAAGACTTGATAATGCAATGTATCTATTTACAATAAATATGAGAAAAAAATATAAAAATTTTAACAGAGGCATCATCTGAAAGCTTGATATTAATGTCATCAAGAACAAAATTGTCATGTCATAGTTCATAACATAAATGTAAATTACTACCAGTAAATCAATATAGAAACTTTTATAAAAATATCCTGCAATAATAATAAAAAGTTTGTCATATTCTTTCCTCTTGTATACTTTGCTCCACACCATCCTTTTTAATTTCACAAGAAGTCTTAGGCATTCACCGGGATGCCAGAGGTTACATGCTCAATCCAGAAACATTACAAATAGAGAATAAAAATCTTAAAATGCTATGTATTGCTATTTGATAGCTAGCTGACTTTTAAATGTACTAAATAGATTATAGCTTGCAATTCACATATTTGGAGATATTCCTGGGGCACTTGGGCAGTAAGAAATAAAAAAGAAAAAGATAAAGTAGGTGAGCAGAACTAGCTGATCAGTACTAATCAAAACTATGTTGAATCTGTTCTTAAGGAATAATAAATTCTCATCTAGAGAAGAGGGATTAGATATAAGCAACATAAATAAGGTATAAGGATGTTCTAAAACACGCTTCTTAAAATGAATTCAATATCAATATGTTCTCTCATTAGTAGTTTATAAAGAAACTTTATGTGTTTGTATGGTGTGGAGGAGGGTGGGGCAGGGGGAACAGTACATGTCACCTACCTATTGAGGTCAGAAAACAAAATGGAGAGAGAGTCCTTTCTTTCTCCATTGTGTGATTTAGTGATACTTGCTTCTCACCTCTGCAAATGTCAGGCTATCTGGCTACACCGTGGCCCAGGAGCTTCCAGGATTCTCCTGACCACTATAATCTTGCCACAGAGGGCTGGGATGATTATAGATGCTGGTTATTGTGCCACACTTCTATGGGTTCTGGGGTTCTGACACAAGTTGGCATGCTTGTGCTGTAAGCTCCTGACCTGCTGAGCCACCTTCACAAAACCTCTAAAGAAATTTAAATGGAAAAATGTACCTTTTAAAAATTTTATTTATTTATTTATTTATTTATTTATTTATTTATTTATTTATTTATTTATTTATTTATTTATTTATTTATTTACAAGTAGAGACAGATAGAGAGAAGAGAGACAGAGAGGATGGATGTGCCAGGGTCTCTAGCCTCTGCAAATGAACTCCAGATGCATGCACCACTTCGTGCATCTGGCTTTATGTGGGTACTGGGGAATTGACCTCTGGTCATTAGGCTTTGCAGGCAAGCACCTTAACCACTGATCCATCTCTCCAGCCCAGCAAAAAGTACCTTTAAGCATTTTAATTATTTTCAAAAATTTTTCTAACATTGCCCGCATCAGATCTTTCTTCTTGTATCAACAAAACAATATTGTGTAACTAGTGTACCTATAAAGAACTTACCTATACTTTCTAAAACCAGTTATAAGCGTATATGAAAATATTTACAAAATATATTTCATGTTTAACAAAAATGTATTTTATAGCCTATTTTATAGTATACAACTTTGATCAATAGAATTATGAAAGTATTTCTTCCTAAAATATTTTTGTTATGAAATTGGTATCATTAATTGTGGGTCATCTGTTGATTCTGATTTTCTACAGAACTTTGATTTTACTTTTTTTTTTCCTGACAGAGTCTCAGTAATTCATGTTAGCCTCAAACTCACTGTGTAGGCAAGAATAACCTTGAACTTCTGATCCTTCTGCCTCCACCTCACAAATTCTGGGATTACAGTTATGCACAGCTATCCAAGGTTTATATCATGCTGGGATATCATAGGTGCATATTTAGGTCAATGTAGAATGGGTCTCACAGAGAAAGTAATGTATAACAGCATTTTAACTCAAAAGAGCTGACATTATATAACATTGATTTTTTTTTTACTATGAAATGTAAAATGTGACCAGAATGAAAATGATGTTTGATTCAAAGTTTATAAATGAGAAACTTTGGGAGAATTATATCAGCTAACACCATCATTCTTTTCTCCAAGAAGAAAACTAACTAGACTCTGTTCTGTTGTTTCTCCTGTAACCCTTGTGAAAAAGACGGTTTTCTTCCAGGCCACCGTGTTTGCTCACTAGCAGTTAGGCACCCTTTGATCTTCAAGGCTGCTGCTGTATAATTGATCAAAGGTTTTGAACCTGAAGGTAAAGCGTAAGAGATTGAATTCTGAAATGTCAGCCCATTCACAGTAACTTTAACCAAGTAAGTTTCTGGACAGATTATTAAATTTATTGTTTTAGAAAAAGAAGAAAATATATAAGATTCTGTTCAATTATTAGGATATGCGCACAAAGAGAGTTTTAATTGCCCTGGGGAGAAGACAACTGAGACATATATATGTTTAGATTCCTTAAAATATGTTATTTAATAGGCTTTCCTGGCAGCATTCATGTAATTAATTGCATGCACTTTACTATGGAAATTAATAACAATGGCAAAACTTTCATACTAATTTTAATCTCCTGGTCTGAAATTAAATCATGACTGTTGAATTCTGAGGAGGATGGACACTGTAAATAATGAATACTATTTCATGTCAGAAGAGCTCTGGCAGAGGTCATTCAAAACCTGAGAAATTCAATGCTAGTCTTCACTCTGTACAAGCTGATAGTACCTCTGGGGGAAAAAAATAACTGGTGTGGGGGTATGTGCAAAGCAAATGTCATTCTGGCCTCAAACACTGTTACTGTGTGTTTGAGGGCCTTCAGTGAAAGAAACAAACCATAGGAGAGATGTGATATATTACGGCAGCGACTCCCTGCGGATGATTGATTTGAGAGCCTCCCCCCTTTTAATTAAGCTGTAGTGAAGGGTGTCCCCAAAGCCATTGTCTTGGAAGTTTAAAAACATCTGTAACTGATTTTCCAGTTGGGCAGGGCAGAAATATATAAGCATTTTATTTTTCTTCATTATTTTTCTTCTTTTTCCTTTCCTTATAAAATCACATATTCATGGGCTCCTGCTTTTTCAGGACAATTTTGAGGAGTCAATCAGTGACGTTGGTGTGTGAAAACCTATCACTAAAGCCCAACAGCATTTAATGCACTTGGCAAAAAGGCTTTCTGAATTTTCTGTTTGTAGAGATATCAACATAACATGAAATAAATATTTCTATTTCATGGAAAAGATATTGATATATAAATCACTATCGTTCCACTCTAAAATGAAATTGAATTTACCCTTTTTTTTCTGAGATCTTTCTCAAAATATTCAGTGCATATTATGATAAAGGAGGATTATTTTAAAAGCGTGTTATCTTTGGAAAACAAAATGATAAGCGTTAGCTTTGATCCTAGAGGCCTTTGAAGTATAAATAAACAACAGAGTGTGGAGGCCTTTAGTTTCATTTCCTAAAAGATTTTTTTTGAATACTCATCATTCAGCTGATATTCTTTCTATGGCCTCCCACTCTTTCCATTCTTTTTGCATATCTATAATTTACTTCTTTTCCATTACAACAGACTTTTTACTAATTTTAGACAGCATACTTTGTAGCACAAGAAAAGATTAGAAATGCAATCAGAATCCTAATAAAAATTGAGTTATTATTTTGTATGCCATTTGATCCATTTGCAGGCATTCAGAGCAATTTAGACGTCATCATTTATTGAATCTTCGTATGTAAAGTTGACACCATGTTATTATCCAACCTTTTACAAATCCAAAAATAAGTCCTGACTTGGTGAATAAATGACTCTCAATGAATATTTCTAAAATCTTTCCAGTAATTATACTCACATTGCTGACATGTAGCACAGTAGCTCTCAAAAAGAGATGCTGGTTTAACAGATATTTTGTTTCTGTATTTTAAATATTACTATACTTTTTTATATTCACTACTTATTGCTCTGGATTTTACAGATCATATATTCTCTAGTATAATCAATAGCATCTCTCTCTGTCTCTCTCTGCTATCTCTCTCTATCACTCACCCTCATTTTCACTTATCTAAATTTGGGTGGAAAATTATTCTTTCTAGTACTATGTTCTATTATAACTCTTATTACGTTCCAAGTTTAAATACCACTTATCTAAAAATATTTCTTGATGACAATGTAGAGTATGATGGCAACAATTTTCCTTTTGCTTTGCTGTGATTTGCCTTTAGGTAAAATATAAATAAATTATAAAAGCCACAATATATTCTGTTAGTTACAACACAAAGTCATACACCCCCCCCACTCATACCCCCACCCAGTACAATGTTGGCTACCAAGGGGATTTAGAAAAATAACACCTGAAGACGTTAAACATATGTTTTTTATAGCATTCCTAATTTTTTCAGATGCCATTAAGATATTGTATGTGGATTATTGGATCCTAATTAGCATCATGCTTAGAACATAATATAAAAGGTAAAGTATTTATTTATTTAGGGATTTTTTTATCATAACATTTATATGTCCACACATAACTTCTCTGTATAGAACTACTTTGATTTAAAAGACCAACTATTACTTTAAATGTGAAAAATAATAAACTTTTTTTTAATTTCAGGGATTATGTTTAAAAATAACAAATATTTTATACAATATAGATTCATGAAATGTGGGGTTAATTCAGACTAGAAGGAAATTGACACTTGCTCAAATGCTCCAAACAATACTGGGCTCGTTGTGGCTTTAGGAGAAGCAAAGTTTCATTCCAGTTAGCCGGTCTCTTAGCATTTATTCTGAGGCAATGTGTCTTGTATGTTTCTAGTTTGCCTATAGAACAATTGTGTAGATTAAATGTCTTAGATTTATGTGTTCTCTGCATGTCAGGAGTATAACCTGTTTTTGCTCAAATACATGATGGCCAGGCTAACTTTAACTAAATCAAAAAAGAAAAATAATGTTATCTCATAGTATTATTCTTAAAATATGTTTTTCCCCTTGTGGTTTACACAGGGGATAATTACTCATTGAATTTTTTCAGAAAACAACGCCCAAGCTCTTGGTGTGTGTTCTGAGCACTCAAGACACAAAAGCAAATAGAATATCCTACCCATGTTGAGAACAGAAAGTCTCCTGAAATATTAAGAAAACATCAATAGCCACATGCTAAGGCAATATAGTTTGACAACTGAAAAAAGAAGCCAAATTGTTTCTTTATATTACTGACAGTTACTAAAATTTTTTTAAAACCATCAAATAAATTCAGACTAAAGAAACATTAAATTTCACCCTGATGAGGGGAAACATTAAAATTCTCCTGTTCCATAATCATTCATTGTAAATTGGATACACACATTGGGGATAACATTCAAGAAGTGTTGACAAGAAAGAAGCAATGTGCTGATTTACAATCCAATTTATGTGGAATGCCAGTGGACAAATGTCCAGGTCCATGATGTCCCCATTAGAACCTGAGGGCAGGGGACTACAGAGGCACCTTTGAAATGTGTAGAAGCAAAAGTTAGTTACTTTAGCGGAGACATTTTTTGGCATGTAGAACTTGAATAAGAATACTTATTTGCACTTCCAGTTAAGATGACATCACAGTAGCAACACCCCCACTGAAGCAGCCCAGTGGGGTGGGGGAGCAGAAAAGCCATGAAATACACCCTTCTTCTGAAATGTGAAGAGGTGCAAGAAAAACTCAACCTGGGTAGAGAAATAGGAGCAACCACACACCCACCAAGAAGAGTCTCCATCTGCTGCTTAGACAACAAAGAAGTGCCTCCAGCCATGGCTTTGGCTCCTGTGAAAAACAGCCTCCAGCCACCTACCCTGTGGAAAAACCTCCTCCAGCTGTAGTTCCTGCAAAAAACTCAACTCCACTTAGTCTTGGCTCTGGAAGAGACTTGGCCCAAGCCGCAGCTCCAGTTTGTTTTGTTTGGCAGTGAACAGCTAGCTATACACCCAACCCTGTCTGAACCAGGAGAAGCAAAGCAGTAGTGAGGGGATTCTCCATTCACACTAGGCACACAAAGTCAAAAAAGGAAGAGAGAGAGAGAGAGAGAGAGAGAGAGAGAGAGAGAGAGAGAGAGAAGAAATGTGAGTAGTAGGGGTGCTGTATGTTTTGGGGCTGGTGCACTCCAGGCTGGTAAAAAGGGTCCTTAATTCTTGAGGAGTCAAAGTCAGAATGAGTGGGGCCTGCGCAGGCCTGACTGGTGAGCTGACACGCAGGTGACTTTGGGGCCTGAGAGTTCAGGAGTTTATTTATGTGGTGAATTACATTGATCAATTGGTGACTTCAGCCAGAGGAGATCTTTGATCTCCAAAGCAACTTTCATTTCAGCCACAGGCCCAGAACAACACTGTAACATCTACAACCCACACATCAGATTTTACAATGCTAGCCCACTCCAACTCTAACTCAAAAGAGAACACTCACTGAAGACCCTACAAAGGCCAATATTTGCTATTTTCTCCCTCATTAAGAAAATTGGACCTCTATCCAGATATAGGTAGATCCAAATGGAAAAAAAAAAAAAAGCTGAGTGTGAGATCCCCACCAAGGCCTCCTGGTCCCACAATGGAAGTCACCACTGAAAATACTTGGGAGACAACTGAATTATAATCGCAAAATGAGAGCACAATAAACTAAAGTCATAATTTCCAGGAGACTCTGACCAAGTTAATGACTGAACTGGAAGCAAAATTCAAGCATTACATTAATCAAGTTGAATGAAAACATTTGTTCAAGCTTCACCAACAAGCTTAATTTAATTAAGAAAATCAGAGGAACCTCAAGAGAGGTAAATGAATTGAAGGTAAGCCAACAATGAGGGGAGTTCAGTAATGAGCTTATTAAGTTTAATGAAGACCTGAACAAATGGAACAATAAATTTTAGGAAACATTAAAAAAAAACAAACCTGGACCTGAAACTGGATATCCTAAACAGAGCATTAGGAGCAATTCTAGAATGCCTTTACCAAAATTTATATTCTGGAGGATAGAACTTCAGACCTGGAAGACAAGAGAGTAAAAAATTGACCAGGATCCCTAAAATTTTGATAAGATCACAAAATCATTTCAACAAAATAAGAGGGAACTGTGGGACACCATAAAGTGACCAAAGATGTGGATTATGGCGATAGCAAAGGGGGAAGATATCCAGGCCAAAGGCATAGAGAATGTATTCTACAAAATTACTGAAGAAAACTTTCCCATCCTGGCAAAAGAGCGGCCTGACTAGGATGCAAGAGGCTCACAGAACTCCAAACAGAGAGGACCAAAGAGGGAAGTCCCCAAGACACCTCTTAGTTAAAATGCTAAGCACAGAAAGCAAGGAGAGAGGGCTAAAAGCAGCAAGAGAGAAGCAACTCATCACATATAAAGACAACCTGATCAGAATTACTTCAGAGTTTTCAATGGAAACCATGAACGTGAGAAGGGACTGGAATGGGGTACTATAAAGTCTAAAAGACTATGGCTTCCAACCCATACTACTATACCCAGCAAAAGTATCCCTCATAATAGATATAGAAAGGAAAATGTTCCACTATAAAATCCAGCTCTATCACTATATGAACACTAAGCCAAACCTACAGAGAATAATACATGAAATACTCCACACAGAAGAGTCAAGCAACCAACATCAAGAGCACAATCAAGAATGAGCACAATAACCACGATTAGAATGGT
>PVHP010008144.1:0-53881 GCA_004024765.1 Zapus hudsonius | reverse complement strand
AGCCACAGGGGGGCGGAGCAGCAAGGGTTGGCGGGTGTGGGAGGTGGGATCCATGGGTGTACAAGGGCTTGGGGTCCAACGGTGTGGGGGAGGTCGGGGTGCAGGGGTCACGGGTGCAGGAGTGGAGCCATGGTGTTCTGTGGGCTCCAGGGTTGGGTCCACGGGGTGCTACGGGCACGGGCACAGATCCAGAGTTCTGAGGGCACAGGGATGGTGACGTGGCAGGGGATTGGCGGGTGGAGGGGGTCTGCAGGTGGAGGGGAGGTGGCGGTGATGGAGCAAGAGGGGCAGCGGTGGGGGCGGTGGGTGGGGCCTGCCGTCTGGGCTTTACTACTCACTGCCTCTGGCGAGTGCAGATCCTCCATGGCGGCTTTCAGTTGGAGGGATCCGTTGCCGGGAAGTGTCTGGAGCTTGGAGTGTGGCCACAGCTTGTGTCCACAGCCTGGATCACCACTGGAAACCCTAACCCTTGTTCCCCAGGGGACACAGTGTGGCTACTAGTTGGCCATCTTGAACCAGAATCTCGGGAATAAGATCTTTTTTCTTCATCTTTGTGTTTTTATTTTTAATTTGTTTTGCATTTGAGTCCACATATCACTGTGTATCCCTTTCTGGCCTGGAACTCACCATGTACCCCAGACTGGCTTTGAACCTGTAGCAATCCTTCATTTGCCTTCGGCCTGCTGAACCTAAGTTTTTTTTCTTCTGAAGCCACTATGTGTTCACTTATGTCTTAAAAAAAATCAGTATTCATTGTCATTGTTACCAGAAAAACCACAACTCTCATCTCAAAGAGAATGTTAACAGAAAAACCACGACTCTCATCTCAATGATAAATAGTTTAATCTGTATCCAAATATAAGTGACTGAGAACACAGATTTGGATTACCCCAAATTCCATGTTCTAGCATGTTAATAATTTTATGAAGGTTCTGTAGTTACAGAACAAAGGAAGGTCATAAATCAAGGCGCAGTGCAGATGCATTGGTGGAAACATCAGGCTACAGCAAAGCAGGGAAACCCCAGATGCCATCTGATGCCATCCTAGCATTCAGGTTCAAGGAAGCTAGGGTCTACTTATATATTCCAAAAGAACTAACTAATAATTACAGAACTGGGTCACAACAGAGGTGACAACGAATGGGCATTAAAGGAGCTAATCTAGCTCAGGCTAATTTTGATGTGGCCCTGCAATGTTCCAAATTCTCCACAATCATTGAGATTCTAAATTAGTCGAAGTTGAAGGCTGCTCGGTGCAGATGCTGCTGCTTTCCAGGAACTTTAGTTCACATCACTTACTGAAAACTCAAGAAGTCAGCTTTGTGTTTTGTGACTGAATCTTCTTGCTCGGTAAGCAAACACTCAAGCAAAGGCTGCTTCTTTGAAGTCTGATTTAGCCCTGCTTGAGCCTCTCTAAATTCCAAGGTTGAGGTTGCACGTAGTAGAAGGCAGGAGCTCCTTCTGAGTGATTGTCACAAAAGCAATTTATAAAGGAAATGAGCCATCACCTCTCTTTTGCACCAAGCATTTGTTCACGCCACCATAGAATGATACTTTGTCATTAGATGTTTCACCCAGAAATGGAACTTTTGAAAAAAGATAATTGTTAAACCAAGTAACTGAACAAGCTGGGGTCTGACTGTGGACAGGCCTTGACAGGAGGCAAACGCAGTCCCTGAGCTGTGGCTCCATCCACCAGCTGTGCATCTGTGGCAACGTGGCTCCCAGCAGCTCTCTCCCCATGCACAGTGACCATGCATGCACTGGGCAGGAACAGCTAGTGTGACACTCTTGGATTGCTCTCAGGTGTGGGACCCTCAACTGCCGTTAGAGTTCCATGGAACATGGAACAGCTCCAGTCATCAAGGCCCAGCTTCTCATCTCTGATTCCTCAAAGTCTATCCTTCTTCAACCCCGGCTGCCACTCTTCTCACTCTCTACTCCCGTACCCACTGTCTGCAGCACCTCTGCTCCCCATTTCTGTTTCTATCCCTCTCTGTAGAGTGTGGTGCTCCTCTTTGTGTGAGCAGCTCAGCACACTCTACTGATGGTAAAACAAAAGTCGCAAGTGTGAGAAGAGAAGGCCACTGGAGAGAAGCATTTAATTGGACCTGCTAAGAGCACAGGAGGGCACCCCCCACTGTCTGGAAAAGTGAGCCAACAGTCAGTTTATATGCCAAGTGAGAGGGCGTGGCCAGAATGTTTGTACCAGAAGAACTATGTTTGCAACAATCACAAGCCTTCTGCTGGGCCACAGGGGGAAGTGTTCCACCTCTTGCCTGAGTGAGAAAAGCTCTGGGTTAAACAGTACCATCTGGGGTTCACTGAGGGTCTTTGGAACTGTCATGCCTTCTGGAGACGGTGTTGACCTTTGGCAGCAAGCAGCTGTAGTTGCTGTGTATCTTCTTCAAAGCATCTGTGGAGCTGGGTTGTCATGAGGACAGTCTAGATGGCTTCCAAAGAGAGGCCACTTGGTTGACAGACCCCCTACTCCAGGCATAAGGAAAGGATCGTTCAAATGGACCCACCCGTTTCAAATGGACAGTCTTAATGACTGTCAATCATTAAGAGGGTGTATACAAGAAAGGACCATCTAAAGCTCAACAAAGAACCAACAATGGTAACAGTATTCAACAGAACTCCAAACTACTCAAGAACGCTTGACAGTGCTCAACTCCAGCCCAGTGTCCATGGAGGGCTAGGTACTCCCATCTGTTTCTGGAGGAGTTATTGTCATCACACACACACACACACACACACACACACACACACACACACCTCTTAACATCTTAGGTTGTTGCTGTCACTAAGGATCCATCTGGGAGACCTGTGAGCTCTGTTCACACCTCCACACCCTGAGCTGGGGAAATACCAGAGCAGCCAATAAAACCTGCCCATGGACCATTTCTATATAAAGCACCATCTGTTTCCTCTGACCTTTAAACAATGTGAGCAATTAATCAACACAGTTTTCTGGACAATTAATCTTACAGACAGGTTCACACAGCTATCTGTTTATAGGGTGGAAAGAGAATTCCTGATAAGTAAACAAGACTGAACTTTAATTTCATGCATGTGTACTTATCTCCAAACCCACCAAGTCATAGGAATTAAATATGTACAGTCATCTTCGTCCATCAAACGTCAAGGCTGGGAGATGGTTCTGTGTGTAGTGCTTGCTGTACAAGCATAAGGACCTGAGCTTGATCCCCCACACCCACATAAAACTGAGTGTGATAGTGCACACCTGTTATTCCAGCCCTGGGGAGGTGGAGACAGGAGGATCCTGGGGCTTGCCGGCTGGCTAGTCTAGTCTAGCTGAACCAGTGAGCTCTAGGCTTCAGTATGAGACCCTGTCTGAAAGAATAAGATGCAGCATGACAGAGGAAGACACCCAATGTCTAACCCTGGCCTGCACATACATACACATATAAGTATACCCACACACATGTGAATACGCATATATACAAATGTACACTTGACATATACATCAAAAAAATTAACCTCCAAGATTTTTATAGAAAGTATTGCATTTTCCCTCAGGAATGAGGAACTTTGAAAAATTCATTAAGTTGCTCAAGCTGCCTCAGAGATACAGAAAGCAGAGCTTATAGGAGCAATTGCTCTGTACATCTGTCCAGTACCCTTCTGTCCTCTCCAACAGCACCTGTCCTTGCTGGAAGAACCTCCCACCCACCATGGTGTAGATGATCAGATGATGGAAGCTGAGCCCATCACATGGTCTCTGCCTGAAAGTGAACCTCAAGAAGAAAGCAGGGTGGTAAATCACGCCCATGCCGGAAGGGGTCTGGCGCAGGGGCTCTGTCCTCTCGACTCCCTCTTCTCTGTAAAGATGACCTTCCTGAATAGTTGACACGAATGGAATCATGCAGGATGTATAATGTTTGGGGGAGGGGTTGTCTGGGTGGTAGCATATCTGCGTTTCATTCTTGTTTGTTGCTTAATGATATTCTGTTGTGTGGCCAGATGATTTTTTTTGTTGTTGATTTTCTCACCTGTTTTCAGACAAGTGAATTGTTTCCAGTGTTTTCTTGCTATGAACCGTTTGTTCTGGGCCATACATCTTAGGAGTGGAATTGCTGAGTTGTATCCATGTTCCATATGAATTCATTTCAGGTGGGTTAAGAGAGCTAAAGTTAGCTTTCTGTTGCCGGCAACCCAACTCCTGACAAGTGGAACCAAGGAGACACAATGGGAATGGCCTAGACACTGAGCAGAGGTGGTGTGCTCACATACTGGGTTGGTGAGTGGGAGTTAAGTCACAGCTCAGAAAAAGAGCAGATGGGAAGGCAAGAAGATGGTCTAGGGAGGGGGTCAGTGTGGTTGGGAAACCAGAAGCCATGAAATACAAACTCAGGATAGGATAGTCACCCTTTGCTGCCTGAAGAAAGAATGCAAGTTGGCATTTACTCTGTGCTCTAGAACAGAGCTGGAGCCAAAAAAAAAAGACCCAGAAAGCCGTGAGCTATCGTCAAGAGCCCTTGTTGGATATAGTGTGTGCCTGTGTGTTTTTCCATAAATGTGCTTGCACAGGTGTGCATATAACATGTATGTATGTATCCCAAGCTCCCCCTGTGTCCCAGTAGCTCCCTCTGAAGGACTGGACCCTCATAACCTATAAGATGGTTCCCAGCCCATGGAAAGCCTTGAGAAGCTGTCTACAACATCTGTTCCTCCACATACCCTTCAGAAGGCTTCTGTCCCTCAGAAGCTCTTTGGAAGGCTCCTTGACTTACCATCCTCATGCAGGCCTCCTGCCTCTGAGAAATACTCCCAGGGACATCTTGGCCTGGAAATATGATACCTGTGAATAACAGCTAATCTGTGTCCAGCACTCCCTCTGCCCGTCATTCCCAGGGTCTTTAAAAACTCATCTCAGAACTTCAACACTGGACACTGCCTTGTTTCCCAAGGAGAGGTGGCTCCCCTCACTGCCTGGTCTGAATAAAGTAGTCCCTTCGTCTGAGTGAGCATAGGTCCAGTGTACTTTCTGTCTCACTTTCCTTACACCCTCATACCCCCAAACCTATGTTTTTGGTTTGTTTGTTTGTTTTGGTAGGAACCTCAAGGGTGGGAAAGGAAACTCTTCAGAAAGCACAAATTACAGAAACACCAGAATGGACTTGGGCTTCTGTGGACATGAATCATAGGAGTTCATTGTTGGAGTAAGAACTAACAAGGGTGTGCAACTTTTGGCTCCTCTGGGCCACACTAAATGAAGAATTGTTTGGAGCCATAAATTACCTGGGATGTCCCACCCACAGCACACAGGTGGCAAAAACATACATACATTTATTGTGTTTGACACTCTAACACAACATTGTTACCTATACAATTTACTCTGGTGAGTCATGCAATTAAATTACCAAAAAAAAAAAAAAATCAGGGCTAGGGAAATGGTTTAGTGGGTTAAACATTTGCACACAAAAAGTGTGCACTTGAGTTTAGATCCCCAGAACCCACATAAAAAATAATATTAGGGCTGGAGAGATGGCTGAGTAGTCAAAGGCACTTGCTTGCAAAGCCTGAAGATTTGATTCACCAGTACCCATGTGTTGTAGTCAGCCACACCTGCTGGGATGAACCTCCAAACCAGGCATAGTTTACGGGAGGAAATGATTTATTGAAGCTACAGATCCAGGGCTAAGTTCCATAATGGCAAAAGAGACGAGTCCCCTTTCACAGGTTCAAGCAGAAAGAGAAAAACAATCACCAACATCATACACACACTAACAGAACAGGCAGGAAAGGGGAGAAAATTCTTTTTCCTTTATATAGCCTTAGAGCAGGGTCTTGCAACCATAACCCAGAATTGTTGGCTTCCTGAGTCTCTGGAATTTCTTTCCTGGACTGCCTCCCAGGAAGGGATGTTCATTTCTAGCTCCCCCAAGCTTCCTTTCATCCATCCCCCTACTGAGAGGGCTGCCTTCCTGTGAACAACATCAGAAAAACACCCAAGATTATGTAAAAGGTCAAGTTGACAACAAAACTTAACCATCACACCATGTAAAGCTAGATGTACAAGTAGCTCAAGAATCTGGAGTTTGTTTGCAGTAGCAGGAGTTCCTGGCATGCCATTCTCCCTCTCTCTCTCTCTTTCTTTCTTTCTTTCTTTCTTTCTTTCTTTCTTTCTTTCTTTCTTTCTTTCTTTCTTTCTTTCTTTCTCTCTTTCTCTCTTTCTCTCTTTCTCTCTTTCTCTCTCTCTCAAATTAATAAGCAACAACAACAACAATAATAATAAAGCTACTGTAGCTGGCTATTGAGAATGGAAGTTGAAACAGGAGAATTTTCTAGAAGCTTATTGGGCCAGCTAGTCCTGAACATATAAGCCTGTGAGTGCACACACACACACACACACACACACACACACACACACACACACACCACCAAAAACATTGCAAAAACAATTTTATGTTTTTTAGTAAGGTTACAGTTTTCTGTTGGGTCACATTTACACTGTATTGGGTGCATGTAGCCTGTAGGCTGTGGGTTGGACACTCATGATTCTCAAAGGTTCATATGGCTTTCTTAGCATGAGACATGAGGAAGCACCTGCCACATGTGCTCTTCTCCTACTGACCACGTCAGTGATGAGCTCTGGGAGTGGCCCTGAGGAGGCTGTCCCACATAGCGCTCTGGAAGCCTGAAGTGCTTGGGGGAACTCAGAGGCCTCACAAAGGTCTTCTCCACCTGGACTCCATCTTTCTTCACTCTTCCCTCTAACCCCTTTGCATATATCCTTGGTCTCCCAAAATTGTAAAGACCTTTATTTGGGGGCCCTGAGCCCTCTATGTGCAGCTACATGGGAAAGTGTGACCTCAGGAAACCTCTCCTGCCCTGGGATGAAGCACTGGGGGTCATATAGCGGCTCCTTGCCTAGCAGGCTCCTGGGAGCTGTTAGCTGCAGCAGGGGAGGAGGGGCTGTTTTCCCCATACCTGCTCTGTAGAGGCTGTCAGGAAGCATGCTGACAGCAGCACACCTGAGATGCTCACGGAATCTGCAGGAAGCTGGGAGGAGGTGTCCCACTGAGGTCAACTGTAAAGGTCTTATAGCAGAAAGTACTTGATTATCTCTCCAGGCCCTTCCAGAATGAATGAACTCCTGCCACCCTGGTAGTTTTGTCAACTACAAGATTGAATTCCAGGAAGGAGGATGGTTGACCCCTTCACAATCTTAGAAAGAACCTGTTGTCTAGAAAATTGAAAAATTGGGAAATGGTTATTTCCCAATAAGAAAAGCAGGCTGCTATTTTCAAACAAAGATGAAAAATGCTGAGCACCCAAAAATAAAATGTCACAGTGCAGTGATGCATAGCGGGGACACTTCCCAGCCTTGGAAGGACATTCTGCCATGCCTGGGTCTCTCACTCCCTGGGTCCTAGCCATTCCAAGACTGGATGGGTGAGTAGGGATCCAGACTGGAGGAAGGAGGAGGCTGAGACTGATAGGCTGAGGGCACGAGAGCAGAGCAGGGCTGAGGAAAGGCCAGGAGGCAGGAATCTGGACAGGCCTCCCTTCTTATCTCAGCACCTTCCAGAACTGACAACAGGAAATGTCTGGAGCTTCAGTCTCCAGAGGGGTGTGGGCAGAGCTCTCACGGGCCCTCAGCACTCTCCTCCATTACCACAGTCATATGGTGGAGGATCCATAATGGAACCCTGCAGAGAATGACGGGATGAACAAGGGACCCACAGCCACAGCCATTCAATCAACACAGGATAAGCCAGAGAGACAGAAACCAATGATTTTTGACACAAAGACCCCTAAGCTCACAACATTAAAGCAGCCTTAATACTCACCCACCATGACTCAGGGAACTGAGCGGAAGAGGGGGCTGAAAGATTGTGAGAGCCGTGGTGGGGGAGACTATCAGAGGCATGGCACCCCTCAGTAACAACACACTTGGGTCAGGAGAACCCGGCTGAATACTAGGCTATCCATGGTCCCCTGCCAGAAGGACTGATCCAGACGGCCCATGGAGGAGGATATCCAGCTGACTGGGGATGGGGAGGGGGGCAATGAGGAATTGGGGATAACAACTCATTGTTGGCCCACTAAACAATGTAACTCATTCTGGACAATTAAAAAAAAAAAAACTCACGTCAGTGGCCAGAACTTCCGTTGCTCCTGGGGGAACAATGGATCCCTGAACATTTTCTGTGCACACTGCATATTAGAGACTGAATGTGAAGCGTCCCTATAGGTCTGTGTGATCACTTCGTGTCCAGCTAATGATGTTGTTTTAGGAAGTTCTAGGAACTATTCGAAGGACACGGGACCTCGTTGGCAGAGGTAGTACATAAGATTGAGGTTTATAATCAGCCAGCTTCCAGCTGAGCTCTCTGCTTCCTGAGTACTGACACTGCCCCTGCACAGGCTCCGGGACCGCCCCACGACCATGATTCATATCATGCTGGACTTACATCCCTGGACACCATGAGCCAAATTAAACCTCTCCGCCCATAAGTGGCTTCTGTCAGGCTGTTGTTACCTAGACAATATTGGCCTCACTACCACGTTGTCATTCGTGATGGGGGAAAAAATGATGCCAAAGTAGAAGAGGGACTTGGAAATAAGAAGTGATCCAGTGGAAGGGTGGGGAGAGAAGAAAGACCAAAGAAAGGAATGGGAGGGAACTAGGATCAAAATGGATCATGTCCAGGTATGAAAACCGTCACTAAAAAGGTTTTCTTTAAAAAGCACGCCTGTAATCCCACTGCCGAGTCAGTCAGGGAGCTCGGGGTTTTGGATAATAAGCAGAAGAGCAACAAGACGTTCAAGCTATGTGTCCTGAGCAAGTTGCGTGATTTCTCACACCCAAGCTCCTCAGTGAGAAGCAAAATATCTAGCAGCACCTTCCTTGACGGATTGCCTAGGGATCCAGTGGTGGCCCTGCTCATCTGGAAGTGTCTGCTGCTAATGAACTTTTGGAACTACTGGCATATTCAATTAGTTAGCCCCATAGCAATACAAGAAAATGTCCATCCACTGGGCACCATTTGCTTCCCTTGAGAGATTCTATGAAACCATTTGACTCTCAGTAAAGAGCTCAGAAGACCATGAAGGTCGACAGGGAGCTGAGTTTCGCCCTAAAGGAGAGTTTCAGCTTCCTAAGTCTGCTATCAAACTGCTCTATAAACCTGCTACTATACGTGATGTTTGGTCAGAGAGTTGGAGACTCTAAACTGGGAAGGAGAAACCGCCACATTACCCACACTGGCAATAGATTTACATTGGAACCAACAACTAAAATGTCTGGAAAGCAAATGCAAACCCCCACACAGATTTCCAAACTGCACACTGCAGACGACTGCTCCTGGGAAGGCTAATTCATCATCATAAAAACAAACATCCATCTCACACTTGCGATGCAATGAGGGCTTCCTTATTTGCATAGTGATGGTGGTTTGCATATGATAAAAATTTGCCTGAGTGAATCTTGAGCTCCAAATACATTCAAATAGGATACCATTGGTACGATTTTCTCAAGAATCTCAATTTAATATTATTTATCTAATGAAAGGAAAAAATAAATATTGGATGTAACATCCCATTATGTGTGAGAGTTGGTTTTAAATTACACTTGAATACAGTGAGCGAGTAAGGGGGAGAATGAATGGAGCTTGCCTTGTTACTAGTTCATATCAGAAAGTAAAGAGAAGGTGGGATATCCACCATAACAGTTGCCCACAAGGGACATTTTTGGCTGCACACACGCAAAAGCAGAGTGCTTGGTCTAGAACATGATAATTCTATGAGCATAATAACTAAAGGACAGGCCAAGAGCGAAAACTCTGGCTCGAAGATCCATGTACCTCCCCAAAATGACAAAGGAAAGGAAAGGTAGGTGACAAGGTGCCTTTCTCTTAACTTTGCAGTGAGAATGGAACCAGAATGTAGCTGGATATGTGTGGGGGAGGACAGGATTGGAGGTGCTTGTCAACTCGAGCTCTGCAACAATGAAAAGTGCAGCCTGCGCCCCTTGAGCTGGCTGGCACACTTCCCACGGGATCCTCAGAAACGTGGTGTATGTCCCTCTTTGCTTCTGCCCCCGGGAGGGTGGTGGACAGTCTTCGTTCCATCTCCATTGCTAAAGCAGGCCCCAGAGAAAGCAGGGCTGGGAACTATGTGTGGCCAGGCTGGTGGCTGTACAGTTTACTTGCCTTGGAAAGTGGTGACCAGGTTCCTTCTGTCTGCACAGCTGGGCCTGGGGCTGGGCAGGTGAGGAGGGTCAGAAGTGTGTGACAAACGCCATGCGGTCAGTCCTTCACGGTTTGTTTGTTTGGTTTTGGAGACAGGGTTTTGCTATCGCCCTGCTTAGCCTTGAACCCATGATAATTCTTCTGCCTCAGCCTCCTAGTGCTGGGAATACCGGATGAGCGACCCAGTGCCACCACACAGTGCAACCCACAAGAAAACGTGGATTCAGCCTTATCTCCTGGACTTGTTACTTTTATTGGTGGTGTTCTGGCCTGGCAAGAAGCAACTTAATGGAAGAAGGATTTGTCTTTAGCTCACAGTTTCAGGGCAGAGGAGGCACGGTGGTGGGTCCCAGCTCTTGTGGCCCAGCAGTGGGTGTGGGAACTTGGGAGCATATCTGCATATGACAAAAGATCAACACGGTCAATGTATAAAGAGCGTCTTCCAATCAGTAAGTATATGGTGGACACAGGCTGTTACAATTCCGCAGTAAAAGGCGCCACTGTCACCAGTCTGTCTTCAGCGCTACCTTGTCGGAGGTCAGGGTCTCAGCAGCTAATGTCTTCCTTTGTTAATCTTGATGCTAACTTGGTTTCTTTATTATTGTTAACTTCACCATAGGTATTAAAACATACTTGCATTTTGGCCTGTAAGTTCTGATAACTAATGTTGGAACTATCAACATTCACTTCTGTCCCCATTTACTGAACAGAACAAACCAATACATATGAACTTCCTACATTCACCCTGAAATACACTTGTTCAGTGAGATGTGATTAATAATATATTTCTGTGTTATTAACGTGACACATTCTCATGAGCTAAGTGTAATATGACAAAAGCACAGTGTTGTGTCATTTCTGGGTCATAGTAAACACTTAAAGGTGAAGTGGCCTTTGATCCTTTGATGCACTTTATTTGATTCTTGCAACTCTGAGGGAGAGAGAATGCTGCTTTTTCCACTTAGTGAAGGATGCAGAGGTGAGATGGAAAGTGTCGGGAAAGGAGCTGAATCCAGCTCAGCCTGCGTTACTGCAATGTCCCTCTTACCTCACCTCTCACAGAGCATTGTGGGAGGAGGGGCGTGGCGGTTAGGTTTTGTTGTCAACTTGAGCTTTGTGATTATCTTGGGAGGATCTCTGATGTTGTTCCCAAGAAGACAGTCCTCTCAGCAGGGGGCAGGATGGAAGGATCTTCTTGTTTCTTTTCATCATGTGGCTCCCTCTTCGTGGGTGAGCAGCAGTGGATGAACAGGTGACCAATATGGGTTTTGCTTAAACTGGCCACTTGAGAGTGAGCTGAGGCCCTGTTGCTGGCCTCCACCCTGCCTGCTGTGGCTTCTTGTGTCACCTCCCTGGCTGACAGCTGGGTTTTCCCCAATTTCTTCTTCCTCTGATCCCAAGAACATCTGAGAGGGTCTCGTGCTCCAGGAGCAGAGCAAGAGAAGTGACCCACTCTAGGCCGCACTCTGTCTGTGAGTGATAAGGTGAGATCAGGCCCGGAGGTTTTGTTGAATCTCCCCTGCATTGCTCTGGTGGCCCTGGACTAGCTTAGCACCCACAGCACTAGTATGATCACAAGAGCTCTGGCAGCCATCCTGTGACCATGAGGGGGAGAGTAAGGGATTCGTAGACACGCAACTCTTGGAAACATCTGACCCACTGGGATACCACAGGAATGCTGCTTTCTGGGATAAGCAACTTCCTATTTATAAAATCACCAGCTATGAGTGAACTACTAATAAACATGAGCCATATACACATACTACAGATGAGGAAACTGAATCAAAGAGACAGCTTTCCTTGGAGTATTCCCTAGATCACTAGCACCAAATCCAGGTCTGTCTGAACGTAGAGACCATATGGTTAGATACAACCTGACTCTAGAGAGAAAGGCTCCGAGAGGCTAGAATAGAGCACTTGTTCAGTCCTAAGTAGGGGAGACATGTGCTTTCCCAGGTAAAAATAACAGGGTGCCGGAGAGCATTCTTTGTGGTAAATTGGGAGAGTCTGCAGGCATTTCTTCATATTTCAGGATTGCTCTGTCGCCATGTCTGTGGGTTCAGGACACTATGGTGAAAGTTACCCTGGAAGTTAGTAGGCAAGAGTATATCGTGCACCTTGGGCAAGCTGCCTCCCAAGCTGAGGTCACAAATGATGTCTCTGGAGCAGACTCTGTTGATCCTCTCCCTGGGGACAGAAGCTGAGCTGTGTGGAACAAGTCAGGAAGCAGGACCTGAAGTCTCAGGGTTGCTGAAATAAGGCCAAGTGACAGTCTCTGGACTGGTGCTCTTCTGGAACATTCTGTAGACACAGAGTCATTTCTTCACATAGTCCTGGAGTTTGATACATAATTCCATGAATATTTCATAAATATGAAATAATCTTGGTGCTCAGTGGAGACACAGCGACCTTGAATGTGTTAAAGTAGTTAGCTGGCTTCTCTTGTGCATTTTCTTGCCAAAATACTAGAATTATCTAAGACACCAGTGACTGCCTTACCCTGGATAGATTCCACAGACAAGAACAGAGGCCGTTCTGGGGAGGAGGGAGCAGCTGAAGAGCCTGTGTGCTTCCTAATCTGTATTCACACTCCTGACGCAAACTCCGAGGCTCCATCCACTGTGGAAGCCCCGTGTTCTCAGAACCTAAGGTGGGGGAGGCAGTTGATCAAGAGGACAGGATGAGAACCAAAGTGGGGAAAATGGGAAAAAGACTCTTCCTCTTCATCTCGTTCCTTCGTGTCGCCTCAGTTTTACTCTCTCAGAGCAGGGACCTGAGTTCTTTGTTGAGTGGGAGATGTGGCTGCAACAGTTCCCAAGCTTTAAAGATACCATGGGAGTCTCTGCCGTCCAACTTCCAAATCCCCATATCTGGGCAAGTTCTCTGATGGGCTTGGATTGGGTTCACTGACCCCTTCATGGACCAGCCAAGGTGTCAGAGGACCTTACTATTGTCAGAACAAGGGGAGATGCCAATAGGCAGAGACAAGTGCTCACATCATGCCACTGGGCTTGAGAAGAACCAGGTAACAGAGGTGCTGGTCAGCTCCTCTTTGACTTCAGACTGTTCTCACCAGGAATGCTGACAGGAATCAGCTCCCCAGTACACAAAGAAGGGCTGTCCACTGGGATAGGCTGAAGGGCTGGCATTATGGAAGGCTGTCTCAATATGGGAGTATTCCTTCTTAAGACTGTGTGACTGTTCTGTCCCTACACACCAACACACATATGCACACTTGTATTTGGCTTTAGAGCAGTGGGATTGTTTGATTAAATTCCGTTTGGGCCTGAGTGTGCGTGTGTGTGTGCAGGTATATGTGAATGTGCATGCATGTGGAGGTCATGGGGAAGTCTCAGATGTTATTCTAAGGAACACCATGTACTTTCTTTGAGACAAGTTATCTCGTTGGCCTGGAGCTCACCAAGTCGTCTAGTTTGGCTGGCCGGCGAGTCCCAGGGATCCTCCTGTACCTGCTTCCACAGTGCTGGATTACAAGCATACACCTCTCCACCCAGCATGAGTTCTGGAGATCAAATTCTGGTCTTCACTCTTGCCCAGCAAGCACTTTACAACTGGGCCATCTCCCCAGTCCTTGTTTTATTGAATTTTAATTGCAGCAGTAATACATGCAAAAATTTTCTTTAAAAGACGTGGAAAGTCAAGGCTAACACAGGTGTTCTTATCAGCTGCTCCCAAGCCAGATGCTCTCTGTTTTCTGCAGTTAATCGCAGATCCCTGTTTATCTCCAAGTTCGGGACCCTCTGTCCGTGAACCTGCATGAAATGCTGGAGCAGAGAATTGGACAGGTTGAAACCTGGTGTGTGCCTGCCTGTCTGGGTGGGCATTTGATGAAAAGTGGACAAACTGGTAAAATAAAGCAACATTTTATTTATTTATTTATTTATTTATTTATTTATTTATTTATTTATTATTTCGCTGGGACATGTGTAATATGGTGTGTGAATACCCATGTATGGGCCCATCCAGTATCCTATACACTCACCTGTGGCAGCTGTGGTGAAAGGGTCAGAGTGAAATGTGAGGTGGACAGATCCATTGCTCACCTTTCTGCCTCTTCTTCTTTGAGCTGGAATCTCTTACTAACCCCAGACCTTACTGCTTTTGCACAAGCTCTGGCAGTATTCAAGTCTCTGTTTCTCTCCAGGACTGGGGTTACAGACATGCGTGGCTACTCTAACTGCTTGTGTGAGTTCTGGGATTCAAACCGAGTGCTCTCCCAGGCTCCCTTTGATCCTCCTGCTTGCCCAGGAAGTGACCTTAATTGTTGAGCTCTCTCTAGCCCTGTTTTTTCTTATTTTTGTGTAATTTTATTTTCTTTTTAAGGAACATTTTTATCCAACAATATAGCTCAGAAACATTTATACACCAATCCATGTAGATGAAATTCTTCTGCTTTGCTACATCTCCCTACTAATGAACAGGTTCAACTGTTTTGAGTTTTCCCTTATGAGCTTGTGCTGAAATAAACATCATATGTAAGGAATGCAAACATTCTTAGTGTAAATTTCTAAGAAGTGAAATTATATGCTCTCCAAATTCTAAGTTCCGTGTGTACTACAATATACCATGTGTTCTACTATCTACAAAGATGTCATGTGTACAATCACGCAAAGAAATCATGTGTAGCACAGAGATGCCAGGTGTGCCACCATATAAAGAGAGATGCCATATGTACCATTATATACAAATATACCATGCGTATCATTACATACCCAAAGGTGTTATGTGTACCACTATATACAGAGATACTTGTTTCCAAGACACCAGCCCTTGATACTTATGGCCCTTTAACTGTTGTGACCATTTTCTCAACTAGTGGTTTTGAGAAATGAAATGTGATCTACGAACGCTGGGTTTGCACGTTGCAGGCAGATCATTGGTCCTGGTAAGGTAGGAAGACAGTTTGGGTAAAGCTCGGTGTCTCATTGGCAAAGCTGATGTTGAAAGCAAAATGACTCATGATTTAAAGAGTTGATCCCCTCGCTTACCCAACAGTTTTCTCTAAAACTGATCGTCTTGGAAATTGTTACCAAATGACAGACATCCAGAGTCCAAATGCGATGGCATTTGAGAGCTTCACTCAGTGACAGGGTTACTGCAGCTGCTGCTGTGTTCAAGACTAGAATTCGTTGAAAATCTCGGAGGCAACTCCGGGAGAGTGCTCAATGAGTAAGGGAGCTCGCCACAAGCATAAGGACGCTAGAGGGCCTGAGTCCGCCCGAGGGTGACTCCCCAGCTGAGCATGGCCACCCATGTCTACAACTTCAGTCCTGTGAGGAGCAGAGACCCGAGAATCTATGGGGCATTCTGGACAGCCGGACTGACTGAAAAAATGGCAGCTCCAGGTTCAGTGAGGGACTGACTCATATCAAAGAAATATATGGGTGAGGAATGGGGAGGGACAGACAATCTTCTCTGGCCTCCACACGTGTACACATGGGGCACATGCATCTGCACACACCTGTGCATACACACACCACCACCACCGTCACCACACATACTGCACATGCAAAAAAAAATATCTCTGAGGAACAAGGTAGCATTTGGGGGCATGGCTCCAGAATGAATGGAGTTTGGATCCCACGGTGGGTGGAAGATGGGGCTGAGGAAGTTTAAACCTTCCCCGATTCTGAGCCTGTTTTCCAGTTGGTGATTCTCCACCATAAGAGTGACCAATTCATTCATCAAATATGAAGTTGTTTCCTGCCATGTGTCCAGTGCTGGTCTCGATATGGGGAAGGGAGCGGATGTGGATGAGAGGAAGGCAGCCAGGCTCTCTCAGCAGTGGGAAGGGTCGGCTAGAAACTGTCTGGAGGGGCTTTGACTGCAGGTCGAGGAGGGGGCTCTAGTGGGCCTGGGGGTGAGGCCACCCAGGGACAAGGTCCTAAAGAAGACACTGAGCCTGGCACTTAGTAGTGTGAGGAGAGCGTTGATCTTAACACGGACTAGGAGCTGGCTGAATGCCAGGTAGCAAGCATCCTGGCATTTCCAGCAAATTGTAAATCTTTACCTTCTTCTCTGTGGGCCATGATGTGAATGGCATCCCGCAGCCCAGCAGGGAATAAAGGACCTGGCATCATTGGTTTAGTCCTGGCTGGAAAGATGGCTCAGTGGTTAACAGCACTTGCTCCACAAGCCTCAGAACTGGAGTGTGGAACCAGAACCTATGTCAAGCTGGACACAGTCTCTCATGAATCTGTAATCCCAATGTGCCCAGAGCAAAGGGAGGCAGAGGCAGAATCCGAAACTCACAGCCAGTCTGGCACTTGCAGCAGCAAAACAACAAGGCGAAAGACACACCCGACCTCTCATGCACACCACACATGTCACCTACACGCGTGCCCACACACATGCCATCATCATCCTATCTACATACATATACATATGCTGGAAAGGAAAGAAAAGAGGAGAGAAGAAAAGAAAAGAAAAAAAGAAAAGGAGAGAGAGATCCTTCTGTTTGGACATTGACAGGTCCTGACAGATTGCTTCTGAACTGTCGTGCTGTGACTTCCTAACCATGTGCTACTTGTGTCTTGGTCACTCTCCTCATGCAGCCCTCCTGGATTCAGAAGAGGAAGCATGTAGGACACTCCATAGGTGCTCACCGCCCCTGCCGTGGACAGCCCACACCCCTGCCTGCACCCAGCAAGGAGCCAGGCTTCCTTGGAGGTTATGCAGGGATAGATATGCAGGGCCAGTGGGGTTGTCTTTTGGCCTTGTGCCTAGTAAACTGGCTCTGAGGTGGTTGCTGAGAATCTTCCTCCAGCTCCTTTCTTGGTATGTGAATGCCTGCAGGTACTGCCCTTAGCGCCGTCTCCTCAAGCAGAGCTTCCTCTGGACTCTTGACACCTAGGACCAAATGTTCACACAGCACTGGCCTGTGGAGAAACCACTCTGGCATCCCACTTCTGAATCAGATGATACTGACCCAAATTCTCTCCAGATATTAGGGTGTAGAGCAAGTCCAGGAGTTGCATTTTCTGCTCTCCTCCATCGCATCTACATGTGAGGCTCTGAGTGCCCAGCTGATTTTGTTCTTGAGGGGAAGAGAGAGGGTGATCACAACATCTACATGGTACCAGTGTCCAGGAGGTCAAGACACAGAAGGCCTGATCTCAAGGAACACCTACAGAGAACAGAAGGGAAGGATCCTTGACAGAGGAACCCCAGAGAAAGATGAAACTGAGACATGAAGCCTGGTGCTACTCAAGACCCATGGAGAAGGGGAGCCGGACCTTAGAAGCTAAGAGAATCTGTGGAGAGAGAGATTTGGTCAACCCACAAGGTGTGACCCGTCAGGGACAGAACCGTGGCTTAGACCCCGCAGCCCCTCTCTTCCTGTCCTCTGCTTTCTGCTGAGAACTTTATGAGGCAAATCTAAGTACATGTAGCCAGAGGGCACAGCATCAGTCATTTCAGTTATGGTTCTGACAAGGAGCACCTAAAGGAAAGAAAAGCTTTATTTCAGCTTACAGTTCCAGGGATGCAGTTCATCGTGGTGGCGGGAGTGTAAGGCAGCTGGTCACGTTGCCTCACAGGAAGCAGAGAAAATCCTCCTCCTCAGGTAGCTCTCTCTCCTTTGTCACTCAGTCTGGAATCCCAGCCCATGACCATGAGGTGGTGTCACTCCCATTCAGGGTGAGTCCTTCCACCTACATTAATCTAATCAGAAAAACTTCTCAAGACACTCCCAGAGGTTATTTCTATGGCTGTTCTCAATTCTGTCAAGTTGACAACCCGAAATTAGTCTTCACGGGGTTATTTATAAAACTCAGCCACCAAGACATGGAACCAAGAAGAAGGGTCGAGGGCAAACACGGAAAGTCTAGTAGGACAACTTCTGATCTGCTCTGAAGTGACAACTGAGATGGACCTTTGTCCCACCTCATCCTAAGGCTCCATGGAAGAGCCATGATCCCTCGGTGCCCATGGTAGAATAGCTGATCAGGAATGAAGCATATTCAGGGGTGAAAAGCCATCCATTTACAGGTAGTTCTTGCTGCTCTTTACGATGGAACCACGACGTGGGGCTTCGAGGAGTGGCAGTGGTTGGAACAGGCAGGACAGTGAGGGATGGCCTCCCACTCACAGGTACTATCATACTTAATCATGAGCTTAAGGGAAGACGCTGCCGCTTCCATAACACCCATAAATTACCCAAGTACTTAAGAGTCAGAGTCGTTGATTTAGAATGTGGCTCGTTTATAAAAGCCAAATTCACCCGCCGATGACGACGACTGCCTGAAATGCTCTTTAAAGCAAAGGTGCACAAATTATGCAGGGTTTTTGCTTTGAAACAATTTATGCGTGAGGCGTGCAGAGTCAGCAGGAAGTGAGCCACATATTAATCTGGAAGGGGCAGTGGGTGCCCGGCTAGAAGTCCAGCAGGCTAGGGGCCAGCAGGCCAAGGCGGCGCACAATCTGGAGTCTAAAGTCATTTCAGGGTAGATGTGGAAAAGTACATGCATCAGCTCTCAAACCTCGTAACTCATTTCTTATTGCATCATTTCTGTGGGTCAGGAGCTTAGGTGTGGCTTCACCGTGCTGTGAGAGGTGCATCTGGGTGTGGTCAGACCTGAGAGACTGTGAACACTTGGTGGGAAAAGGAACTGCCCCCAAACTCCCTAAGGTTGCTAGAAGGCCCCCCAAGCTCTCCTCTGTTCATTGCCTCCTGGACCCCAAGCTGGACGCTGTCTTCATCAGACCTCAGAGAACCTGCCAGAGAGGTGTGATGACGTCATGTGATGGGCACATGCATCGCTGCCATCGGTGTGTTGTCCTCTACTGATGAGAAGCAAGTGAGAGGCCCGCTGGAGAACTGAAGAGATGAGCTACAGGAAGAAAGGTCGAACATGAAGCATGATGGGCAAAGGAAAGGATACAGAAAAGAGCAAATGAGGGTGACAGAGACCGAAGACAAGCAAACACATCCGTCCTGCACGAGAGTAAGCGCTCAAAAGTACATTAGATCTAAATGTGAGCTAGAGGAACAAGGTTCACTCTGGATTCAATCAAGAACTGCTCAGCCCTGTTTTCACTTAACTGGGTAAGACAGATCCACACCCAGCCACACACTAAGGAAGTCCCACTGACTAGCTCTTTCCCCAAGGAAGCCCAGTCAGTAGAAAGCACCTCTCTCCTTCCCTCCCTCCATTGGCATTAGATCGCTCTATGCAAACAGAACATCCCTTCATTCTCTGAGTGCTCCTGAGCCAGAGCAGCCCCGGACACGTGAGGCAAGGCATCCACTCTGCCTTCCAGAGATAGATGTGGCTGTTGAGAATGAGGAGACCAGGAAGCCGGCAGTGACGGGCTGGCTGTTGATAAGGGAGAAAGGGAACAAGAAATGATGCTAGGAATGTCCGAGATCCCACAGAGGTGGTAGAGGGGAGGGAGTCTGGAATACTGTCACCATGGCAAGGGGCTCTGGGAGAAGGCCAGCCACACTGCCTGTTGTCACCATGACCCACTCTGAGCAGTTCCAGGATGACCATCAGCTCAGGCCTTTGTTTCCTTTCAGGAAACACCAAGACCTTCTAACAATGCGTCCCTCAAATATCCAGGTGTGGAGACTTAATCCTCACTTACATGTGCTTGTGAATTAGTACCAGGTATGAGGTCCTGGGGGCACAATTGGAATTAGATAAGGTGATGGAAGTAAGTCCCTGTGATGGCATTGATGACTTTGTAAGAAGGGAGAGACCCAAGCTGACACACCATGTGAGGTCCTCCACCATGTTAGGATACAGCAGGAAGTCCCTCAGCTCAAGCCTGGCAGATGCTAGTACCAACCTCACTCACTTCCTCAGCCTCGGAAGCATAAGTGGAACAGACTATTCTTTATAAGTCACCTTGTCCTGGGCAGCTGTCATAGTGATAAAAATGGGGGTATAGAGACACCCCACCCTATGTCACTCACTCAGCCATTTCATGTGACGCATTTCCCTTCTTGGTCACAGTGCTCATCAGCCAGCTTCCACATAGCATTGATGAAAGTTAAGACAGTATTACTCCAAGCAGAGTAGGAACGGCCTCTGACTCCATGTGAAATAGCTTCATCAAACGGTGAGAAGATTCCTCACTTGTAAGTAGGGATGACTTCAAGGTCAATCATCTTTGGGTGCTATCATCACTGTGCTACCACTCAAACTCTGGATTCATCACCCAGTTAACAGAGAGGGGTGGGCCTTTGGCTTACAGCCCTTGGCAACCAACAATAAGGATCTGGAATGAATTAATTTTCTCTGCAATTAGTTTTATGGTTGAATTCTATTTATAAGATGTAATGACTGTCCAATTTAGTAGGATAACATTTTCCTCTTGAAAGTATTTAAGGAATAAGAAGATCCATCAGTAAAGAGCTCGCCTTGCTTGAACACCTAAGTTCACATGGTAAAAACAAGAGTCCAGTGTAGTGGTGTGCACCTGTAATCTCAGCACTGGGGAGGCAGAGACAGGCAGACCCCAGGAGCTCACTGGTCAGCTAGTTGAGCCCAATTGATTGGGTGAATGCCCAGACAGTGAGAGGCCCTCTGGCCTCCACAAGCAAGCACGTGTGTATACTCACACACATATACTCACACATGCACACATGTGCACACGTGTGTTATTTATGCTTAGAGAAGTGGTTCTGTTTAACAGGAATTCTATGTCTTATTAACTGTAAGTTGTCATCTATTAAAGACAAAAGAGCCACTACTCTGGAGGGTCACTTGCGAACTTAGCTCAGCATACCCCTCTCTCAAGGCTGGGGACCACATGTCCCAAATCCCTCCCACTAAAGGCTCTGGAGGATTAATGGAGGTTAACTCCTCTCTGAGCTCTTCAGTGCTCTGTCGGTCAGAGAACATGCTTGGGAGGTGCAATCTGCAGCCAAAGCAGGAGCTGGTTTCTGCAAGTTTAGCTGTGAGCGACATGTGGGTAGAGGAGGAGTCACAGTGTCTTCTAAGCATGTTCCGAAAGGCCATCCCTCCCCTTGAGGCCCCCAAGATGTCAAACACTGCATTTGTATCCTGTTAGTCCTTGGGGAGCTAGTCACTCAGGTGCTTACAAGTCGTATCCAAGGCGGACCCCTCATCTCCCACAGTGACAGCGCCCCTGACCTCCCGCCCAGCCCTAACCTAGGTGTCTGTCTGCTCCCTGGTTGGCATGACTTCCCAGAAATGAAGCACAGTGGCCCATAAAGCCATTGTTCAATGTATCCTTAGCAAGAGAGCGCTTACTCACTTCGTAAAACGAGCCACCGTGGACTATTTGTACAAACTCTAACTAGCACTTCCCCAGAGTCTTACTGAGAGGGTGTGGCAGGTGACAGGACACAGAAGCTCACTGATCACAAGGCCAGCTCACCTTGGTTTCCACCAGACACAAGAGAGCGGAGTCCCTGGTGTTGCTTCCTGGTGCGGACAAGATGCTCCTGCTCATAGGTTCTCCTGGTCAGGAGCTCACAGGGCTGTGACTTAGAGGAAATGGGGTGGAATCCATGCTCTCCCCTCAGGAAATTGAACACTAAGGTAAGATCACAGGAAGGGAAGCCTGGAAAAAAAATAACCCATCCAATTATGGCGAAATTCAACTTCAATCTAAAAGAACCTTCTTAATTGCCTTGGCTCAGCCATAGGCAAGGGAAAGGTTAAGTCAGCTTCAAATTTTTATTTTATTCACTGTGAGATGACTGATCTCAGATATCGAACTTCCTTCCAAGGAACAATAAATTACTTTTGCAATATAGATTATGACAATAATGACTGAGCTAGATATAATGGAATCCCACCATCTTGGGATTGCATTCTTGTGTGAGTTTTTCTAGAAGAGAGAAAAAGAGAATTTCAGTGGCAAAAATGAACAGTATGGTATGGCTGGTGGGAACAGTGTGTATGTAGTATGCTGTGTGCACAAGGTTAAGTATCCTCAACCAGAAACTGGTTTGTATGTGCCTACCACATCCCACACTCCCTCCTCAATGGGGAGTGCCAGTGTGAAAAGTACACAAAGGTGGAAATCTCATGGGCTTCATTCAAGTGCTCATAAAAATCCATTCTAGAATTTTAGAAGATAAAAAAGTTACATTGAGAATTCACTGGTAACAAGGGACAGGAAGTGTCATGATGAGGAGTGAGATATTAGAGGTCAGGAAGCTGGAAAGATGGTTTTGGGGGTGCAGTGTTTGCTATGCAAGCATTAGGACCTGAATTTGGATCCCTGCACTCACATGAAAGCTAGGTGTGTTGGCTCCTGTCAGCCCAGTGCTGGGGAAGCCAAATACCTAGAGCTTGCTGGCGAGCCAGTCTAGAAGGATTGGTGAGCGCCACATTCGCGGAGAGAGCGTGAGTCAAAGAACAAGGTGGAGTGTGAATAGGGACACACACACACACACACACACACACACACACACACACACGTGGACTCTCACACACAGATACACAGATGTTAGGGAGGGGTCTATTGAGATACCAACATTCAATCTAAAGCTTACTAGTGTGGAAGATGTGTGCAGACACCTGAGGAAATGGGCTTTCAGATAGATGCAGTGATTCTCACTCATCACCATCATGTGGAAACGTCTCCACGCCCTCCAAGATGTTCAGTGGCATCTTTCCCCAATGGTGGCAAAAATATCTCTAGACATTGCAAAATCATCCGAGAGCCAAAGTTATCCTTTCTTGAGAACCACTGAGTCCAACCAAATGGCCAGCATGAAGAGGCTGGAGACCTGGCTGATGTTTCCAGAACCAAACAGGATGCCACTTTTCCCAAAATAGAATGAGCAAAAGGCATCCTGGGAGACAAGGTTGGCTAGATGACCAAGGCCACATGCACGAGGTCCTGTAGCCACTGGAGGTTTGTCTTTCACCCTGCACAGGATGGGAAGCCCCCTTGGTCTCAGGGCACACAGAGCTGGGGGTCTCCCCCACCCTGCAGGCCCTCCTTGGCAGGCTCTTCTCCACCCACTCTGAACCATCACAAACAGAATCTGACTTCTGTCTCTTTGAGATAGAGTAAGAGACACCCATGGAGGAAGGAGACAGGAGCCACATTCCCGGAGTCCTAAGACACCCAGCCGATGGCAGAGGGTGAGTCAACAAGTCCGTGCCCATTACTTCTTCCCTGCTGGCCCTCGAGGCCAACACGCTATTTTGAGAAAGGCTTTGTCTTAGGTAGAGGCTCCGTCCAAGTGACACTCTCGGGTTCCAGTCAACTACTTCCTTCCTCTGCCTCAGGTTAGAGGTGGAAATGGCTCCCTAGGGTGAACAGCCCTGAAACTCATCACTGTCCCAGATTCTAGTTAGCTTCTCTTGTTCTACACACCAAACCCCCCGCCCAGCCCCATGGAGTCAAGAGAGATCGGTTCTTCTTGTGCCTTCTCACTTCCTGAGTGACCGAGAGGAGAATGAGGAGCACCCACTCCACAGGTCTCCCAGGGCCAGTCCAACATAGGGACTTGCTTCCTACCTCCTTCCTGCCCAGATGCCTCCCATTCTGTCTCAAACAAGCCAACAAAGAAACACATTTGGCTTTAAAAATAAACTGCTAAATAAAAAGGCTTCAGATGGCTGCGTAGCTGGAGGTGTGCTGCCATGTTCATAGGCACAGAAACGCCGAGGCAGCTCTTGCGGAGGGTGTGGCCTTCCAAATGAATGCAGGCGCTGGAGATGTGACTGCAGTACCTCAAGTCGAGAGATGAAAAAGTGCCACCCTTGCGCACCTGTGGAGTTCTGATCCCAAACACTGCCGGCAGCCGCCCACATAAACGCAGGAAGGAGATCAGGCCTTTCAAGGGCAAGTCACCTAGGACAAGAGGCTTTGCTGGGGGCTGAGGAAAATAACGTACTGGTTGATGCTCGCAAAGGGAAACATCAGGTTAGCGCTTGCTTCTTCCAGAGCTTGCGAAGCAAGTCGTGAAGCAGAGGAAAGGTGAGTGGCATCATGGTGACAGGAGTCTGAGGACTGGAAATGAGGCCTGAGTGGGACAGGGTCCCCATAGGCTCGTGCGTGTGTCATGGAAGGTTTCAAATGGGTGGCCGGGCTATCAGAAGTAGGTCACTGAGCAAGGACTTGGTTCTCTCTGCTTCTGGTTCCAGCCCCAGCTCTGCCTCCTGATCTGCTCAGCTGGAAGCTGTGGGCAAGCCCTGCCCCATACTGCCATCAACATGCATGCTACTGTACCTTCTTCACTCGGAATGACCCAAATCTCTCTTACCTCCTCAAGTTTCTGGGAGATAGCACAGTTGGTAAAGTGCTTGCCTTACAAGCAAGAGGACCTGAGTTTGATGCCCAGAACCACATTTTAAAAAAATAATGGGCATGGTCAAATGCAATTGTGATCACAGAGCGGGGAAGGTAGAAACCGGTGGATCCCTGGGACTCACTGACCACCAGTCTAGCCAAATTGTCAAATTCCAGGCCAATGAGCTTCAAAATGTGGATGGTGATGCCTGAGGAATGACACCGAGGTTGTCCTTTAGCCTCTACACACACAGAGGGTGGGGAGAGGGACCACTTACACTTCTACAGTACATCAAAGATGCTGGTTTGGGGTGGTTTACGCAAAAAGCAGCCGCGTAGTTAAAAATCCCCATGTCAGAACTGGGTTATCCCAGTGAGCTGTTGGGCAGGAATTCCCATGAGTCCTCCACAACTATGTAGGCCATTGCCAAAGCACTTGGCTACCCACCAGAAGTAAATTGTAAGACCCTATTGCTGAGGACACCACTGGCTGCAGTCACAGGACATTGAGAGATCATGCTGGAACAGAGACGGAAGCCAGCTCCCTGCTGGATGGTACTCAGAGTGCTCACTAGGGGTGGGAGCATCTGCATGTGTGTCCGGCGGTTCCCCACGAGACTCGTGCAATAAGAAAGCTCATTCTGCCGGAGAGAAATGGGACGATGCAGGTGTCCCCACCAGCCTGGTAGAGGCGAAATGTTCCCCAGCATCAGTTACTACTGGGAAGAACAGTGGTCCAATGTCCAGGGAAGACTTTCACAGTGTGGACAGTAACTGTGAGGAAAGGAAAATCCCAAAGACAGGGCTCAGCAGGACCTGGTAGCCTAGGCCTGTCATCCCAGATATCTGGAAGGCTGAGTGAGTTCAAGGAATCTCAAAATAAACTAGACGGAGGGCTAGGAATGCAGCTCAGCGGCAGAACATTTGCCTAGTTGGGTGAAACTCTATATTCAATCCCTACGACTGGAAAATAACATCATAATAACAAACACAAGACGTCACATTTCCTCGGGCTAAGAGCTTTCTGGTTGGAATTCTGCAGAAACCTGGCTTCTTGTGTTTCTGTAAAATTTAGGAATATCTAGCCTCTTCCAACCATAACACCTGATTGCAGATGGAGACAGAGGGCTGGGGAGTTAGCTCAGTTGATACAATGCTGTCCTGAAAGCACTCGAACCCGAGTTTGGATCCTCAGCTCCAATATACAATGCTGGGTGTGGTAGTCTGTGTTACAATCCCAACACCCGAGAGGTGGCGACAGGGGGATCCCAGAAGCTTGGTGGTTAGCTTGTCTAGTTAAATCTGTTAGCTCTAGATTCATTCCTGTCTCAATTAATAAGATTTTGGAAAGTAATTGAGGAAAACACCTCTGGGCTCCACCTACGCGTGTACCGATGTGCATGCAAGCATACGTACACACCAACACACTTACAACGTGAAAAAGAAAGAACAAAGCTAGAGGCTGCGTGGGCAAGGAGGGTGTAGCGGTGAGAGTTCAGAAAGTTCAGACGTTGGAGAGAAGCAAGCAAGGAGAAGGTCACGGCAACACTGGGGTGCTGGTTCCTGCCTTCCCAGCCTCCCTCCCCATCTGGGGTCAGTCCTTTCTAGTCCATGGGGCTCCCATGGCCGTACCCCTGAGAAGGCAGCTGGGTCCTCACTGCATCCCAGCACCTAGAAATGTTCCCGGGGCTGGTAAGGAATGTCTGATATAAGCGTCCTGAGTAAAGCCCCCAAAGAGCCCATTAAAGACCATATGGACCATTAATCCCTAAAGTCCCCCTCTGCGTGTGCTGCTCCTGTAACTCTGTGGAAGGCTCCCACCTCGGTGCCCACAGAACAAAGGTTCCCGCTGCTGACCGAGTGACAGCTCCATTAGTTTGGTAGGGGAAGTAATTGCACACCAGTTTCCATCCCACAGAAACCCAAAGAAGCCATTTGGCTCTGTGGCCCTGGTGTGCTGGGAAACTCTGGTGGCGTCCTGGACCTCCTTGAATTTGTCCTCCCTTAGAGAATTCACCGCACTGCAGCTGGGTTTGCATTCTTTCAGCTCCAGGCTGGAAGCAGACGGGCAGACAAAGCCCCACTGCTGTCTTCGTGTCCCGTTCCGACAAGTGGCTGGACAGCCTCCCCCCTGCACCCAGCCAGCCTTGGTCTGATCCTTGGCCTCTGCTTCGGACGTGTTCCATCATGGGCACAAAGGTTGAGCTGAGCCGTCAGCTGAGGGTGAGGGAGTCAATTCATCCTCTCAGGTGAGCTGAAATTGAGGTCAGCCTAGAAACAAGGGGGCTAATTAGAAAGAGCCTGGCTGTGCAGGGAAGCAACTGCAGAGACCTCTGGAGCCTGAGGTGTCCCAGCTCCCAGGGTGCGCAAGGACAGCTGGACTCTGGCTGGCCACACACAGCCAGACTCTCCACACAGGGATTCTCCTTCTTATGGGTCACTGTGCTCTCTGCTTTTATCATGTAAAGCAGGGACTGGGGTGGCACTGGGTCCCTGCTTTACATGATCCCAGCCCCTGTCCATGCCTTCTGGCTCAAGAAGTTTAAGAGGCTAAATCCCCTCTGAGCCCATCAACATTTTGACACAAAAGACAGAGGAAGGCAAAAGGAATGAGACAACACAACAGGACTCTCCTGAAAGAGGAGGGTCCTTGGAGAATGGGACCCCAGAGAGAGGGGACAGAGGAGGATAGAGGGACAGGAACACAATCAAACTACCATATGTTCATATATTAAAGTTCTCAATTAAAAACAATAAATGGGAGGAAGAGAATCTTATGAGGACAAGGAGCAAGCCAATCTCTCTCTCTCTCTCTCTCTCTCTCCCCTTTGAACATCCTGAAAACTGCAGAGAAGTGATTTTGTGGGTGTGTGAAGGAGGTGGGCGCGACCATCCCCCTGGTAATTTCATTCCCATCGGCATGTCACTTTCAGTCAGCATCTCAGAGATCTGAGGAGAGGAGGTGTCTGTTTTGACAAAGCTGAGGGTACTTGGGAAAGAATGCGTCTGGCATCTGGTGCCATCCAGACATAACAAGGAGAACTTTGAAAGCATGTCCCAAAGCAACAAGCAGCTCTCCCTGTGGGGGGAGGTCTGCAGCCCACGCTTGCCTGCTCTTCCTCTCTGTACTTTACACCTGGGCAGCTCTGCACATCCCTCCTGGTCAGGGCAGACCCACACAGATGCCTCCTCCTGCACACCTTTCTGTGGGGCAGGAACCGTCCCAGAGTTTCCTGGGGAGATCAGCTTTCGGCTGCAGGTCTAGGTCAGATACCAGCCAGGATGGCTCATTTGTGTGGCGTTTGCTAAGACTTCCCTATTTTTTGATGGAGTCTAGAAGACAGAAGACAGACTTAAAGCTGAGCATTTCCTAGGGATTCTGCTTAGAGTCTGCAAGCAGCTGGGATAGGTTCTAAATAATGGGACCAGGGTGGGGGTGGGCCAGAGGGACCTAGTCTCGGCCTTTTCTCTGTTCTCTTCACCTTTAGGTTTTTAAAGAGCCCCTGCTCTGAAGAGAAGCACAATTCAAAAGCAGAAACTCAATTTCCACTTATGTCCTCAGCAGGGAGAGGCAATGCCAGCTCCCCACAGAAGAGCGTTCCCTGTGTGTCCTTGGAGGCAGAGGGCAGGAAGGAACCCTCCTGTCACCTGATGGGATCGCTGATGTTGGGGCTCAAGGACCAGTGGCTTCTCCTTCCTGAATGGGCTGGAGAGTCCCTCCTGAGCAGTAAAGGAAGACTCACCCTACTGAACTAACAAGTCACTTCTCACTAATGGATACAGACTGAGTGCTGTGAAGTTGGGATCACTCTTGTCCCGGATAAATTCCTTTGAGTTCAGGTGAATCCCATTCTGACTCCATGAAAACCTCCCTTTTCCTCCAGAGCGAGCAATTCTTACCTTTTGTCCCATGCCAGACACAGAAGACAAATATCTTCCCAGTGCCTTTGGCTATATTTCCCCTTTGTTTGAATGAAGTCATAAAGTACTTATTTCATATCTGCTTCCAAGGCCTAAAAGAGCCTTCTGAATGCTCCCAGATTACTAATTGAATGCCAGTTTTAGAAGTCATCACAGAGAGCTGGGAGATGGCTTAGTGGGTAATGGGCTGCCTCCCAAGCATGAAGCCCTGAGTTCAACCCCAGAACCCATAGAAACATGCCAAGTGTGGTAGCGTGTGTGCTCGTACTTCCAGTGCTGGGAAGGTGAAGACATGATTCCTGGGCCTTGCAGGTGAGCTGTTCTAGCCTAAATGGTAAGTACAGCATGGTGAGAGACCCTGTCTCAGGTAAGGTAAATAATTGGTACCTAAGGATGCTGGCTGAGCTTGCCCTCTGGCCTCTACACACACACACACACACACACACACACACACACACACACACACACACACGAATTAAAACTCATAATAGTTTTACTAGTTTGGATAAGTCACAGTGACAGTTTATATGGACTTTCAACTTGACCTAGAATCACCTAGAAATGCCTGTGAGGGATTATCTCCATTAGGTTTATTGTGATGTGGGCATTCCATGGGCTGGGGTCCTGGGATGTAGGAAAAAAGAAAGAGCTGAGTGGGAGCATTCATTACTCTGCTTCCTCACTGTGGCTGGATGAGATCAGCTGCCTCCCCACCATGGAGGACTGTACCCCCTTGTCATGGTTTGATCCAGGTGTCCCCCACAAACAAATGAATGTGTTCTGATAGATCGATCCTCAGCTGATGGCAGTTTGGGTTTTACAACTTCGATGAAGCTGTGTTGTTGGGGGCGGGCTTATGGGGTTATAAGCCAGCTTCCCCTTGCCAGTATTTGGCACATCTTCCTGCTGCTATTTCCAGTGCTGTGGTAGAGATGATATCTGCCCCTCTGCTCATGCCATCATTTTCCCTGCCAGGATGCAGTCTCCCCTTGAGTCCATAAGCCAAATAAACCCATTCCTCCACAAGCTGCTTTTGCTTGGGTTCTTTCTGCGCAGCAACTAGAAAGCTGACCGCAACAGTTTTGGTACCAGGAGTGGGTGCTCCCCCTTGCCAGTATTTGGCACACCTTCCTGCCGCTATTTCCAGTGTTGTGGCAGAGGTGATGTCCACCCATCTGTTCGTGCCATCATTTTCCCTGCCAGGATGGAGTCTCCCCTCGAGTCCATAAGCCAAATAAACCCTTTCCTCCACCAGCCGCTTTTGCTTGGGTTCTTTCTGTGCAGCAACTAGAAAGTTGACTGCAACACCCCTTGAAACCATAATCCAGAACAAGCCCCTCTTTCCTTGAGCTGTGTCTTGTCAGTCACTTGGTCACAGCATGAGTAAAGCAGATAATACAGTCACCTTGAAGTTTCACCCTCTTAGACAAAGCAAAGCCAGTTACTCTGCAATTGCCAGCCCCCTTGGACATGATCATAGTGGGCTCAGACATATGCAATGGACGCTGAGCCAAAACACTGTCTGACCAGAACACCAAGGCTGCCATGCCTGGCTTGGGATCACAGAGCAGCTTGGCTCCTCCTAGTACCATCAATGACTGCAATTACACATCTTTAATGAGCCTCAACTGCCCATTCTAGAACAGTAACTCTTTAGAAAAGCAATATGCAAAACTTCCTTATTAATCACCAGTGGGAAATGAGCGTTCCCTGCTAGTAGCTGTAGCCTGCTAATGTGTTTACATCCAAAGCCTGAAACCCATTAAGAAATCTTCCCACAGGAAGCTCCCTGACCACCAACCAACACCACATCAACTTAACAGCAGGAGGGCTCCTGGGATCATCAATTAGCCAGGGCCCCTGCCTCCCAAGCATGAGGGAGGCAGTTTCTGCTGTATCCATGGGTCCTGTGGCTCCCTGGTGAGCATCAACACCACACCTTCCTCTCTTCCAGCCACAGCCTACAGGACTCACAGCTGCCATGGGGAGAGAGCATCAGGCAGGGAAGCCACAGATTTGACTCCCACATAAGCATCTTCCCACATGGCTCAGGAGAGAGTGGGAAAATCCATGAACCTCTTCAGAACTAAAAAAATGATTTCTAAAAGGACAGGATGCACCTCTCCGGTTCATGGGAATTATAAAACATGACATTTGACCATCAGTTCCCAAGGTACTAGGGGCTCTCGTGCCCATGGTAAGGTAGACTTGCTGTTCCAATGATGGCCCACACCCCCCTCCCCACAACCTGCACTTCTCAAAAACTTCTTGCCCCTCTCACAAGAGGCACATCATTCTGTCTTTTGGAATTCAGATGGGCTCCCGCTGCACAGTGGAGGTCTGCTATGGGACTTTGCAGACTTGGGTCCTCGAGTGGTAACTTGCTGAGACTCTCAGACTAGAGCCTCCTTCTAGGAAGCCAGCTGACTTCCACATGTGGAGGGGTCTGCTTCAGCAGCCTCAGTATTCATGGGCTTCCAGCCAGGGGACAGACAAGAAAGGTGACAGGCCTTCGGATTATTTGTAATTCTACACCCACTGTGGAATCATCCCAAGTAGATCTCCAGCAGTGAAGCAGTGACAAGCAACCTCCCCATGGTCCCTGCTCAGGTCCTCACCCAACACTCCAGAAGCACAGCAAAGAACACTGGGATTCTGAGTTCTCAGGACAATGGACAGCGAATGCTATGCCTACAGGAACTCTGTTGAGTTTGCCTCTCAGAATCTGCACCTGGGACAGAGCTTGTTCTGAAGATATTTTCTTACATGTGTTCTGTTCTCAGGCAAGCCGTTGTTAAATTCACAACAAGAGGACAAACAATGTGCTTGAGAAAATTGTTAGCATTCTGGAAGATTAGTGGAGGTGTTGGGGGAAATTTGAATATAGGCTGGATTCGAAGGTCAGAAATCTCAGTTACTGTGCTGATGAACGATAAAGCCATGTTCTGTGGCTATGGGTGGAAAAAATCTGTCATTATGATTAGAATTAAAGAGGAGTACTCTCAAGCAGTCCAACAGCACAGAGAGGAAGAAGGAGAGAGAGAGAGGAGAGGAGAGGAGAGGAGAGGAGAGGAGGGAGGCAAAATACTGTTATTCAATCTCAATGGATTGTATCTATGTGTTCACTGGAGTATTTTCTACATTTTTTATAAATATTGCCTTTTTAAATTTTATTTATTTATTTTGAATCAGAAATTGAGAGCAAGAGAATAAGAGAGAGGGGGGGGTGAGGCAGGACCTCTAGCCACTGCAAACAAACTCCAGATGCATGGTCCACTTTTTGCATTTATCTTCACTTGGGCAATGGGGAATCAAACCCAAGCTGTTAGGCCTTGTAGGTATGTGCCTTGACCACTGATCAATCTCTCCAGCCCAGGACTTTCTACTTTTATATGTATGAAAATAAACAACAGAGGAGGAATAATGTGAGACAGGACAAGGAGAATTTTTTAAGCGTTAAGTACTGTGAAAGAGAGAGAAGAAAAACCTAATTGACTTTCTAGGATTGTAGGAAATAAATGAAACCAAAATGGAAGCCTGAGGACACTCATGGGATTCCTGTGAGTCCTGGCCTAATGTGCTCAAGGGCTTATTTGGAAACAAGATGACAGGTAATTAGGTCTATTGATAACACCAGAAATTTAGCAAAATGGGCTATTAGTTCAATAATAATGATCTAAACACAGCTAGGGCTCTCTCTCCTCTAAGGATCTCATCACTGCAGACAGCCTTGCCTACAGGGGCAGGAAAAAAAGCCCAGGAATGAAGGGATCCAGAGGGTGAAGGTGATAATGAGTGAGCGCGCTGATGCTTCAGACCCAGCGCCAGCCTGTCTTCAACCCCATGGCTGTCTCTCAGGGACAGGTGTCCTGTGATCTTCCAGTCTTCTTGGAAGCAAAAAAGTGGAAACATTCCACAAAGCCTTGTAATGTGCAAATGCTGAAACAGATTTCAAAATAAAAAAAAACACACCGTGCAAGCTAAATAAACTACACCACCATCTCTTCCTGCTCCAGAGAGCTGTTCATCTGAGGTCTATGCCAGCTCACCTGGAACAAATGGCTGGGTGGTTGATCACATTCACCCCACCCGGGTAAGTCTTGGACACAGCTGACGTGACACATGCCCAGGAGGATGTGCTGATGGCATGGGCTTAGCGATTGACTTTTCCGTCTCTCCTGTGAGGCTGTGAGGTCCAAGACCGTATTCTCCTGAATCAGTATCCCCCCAGAGCAGGTCTGGGGACTTCTCTCCAAGATTCCTTCCCCAAATGCCCAGGCGGGTCTGAAAAGGACTAAGGGAATAGATAAGAGCACTTCTGTTTCCCATACTATAGAAAAGAATCTGCAGTTACACACCATTAATGGATGGTTTGTTCTGAGTTAAATCTCCTCCTAGACACTCCTGGAGGAGCACAAGGTTGATGCTGCACACAATACCCAGGCTAAGCTGTGCCTGACCCAGACGGCCAGAGGAGGAATGGCAAGAGAGCCATAGGCATCACAAGTCTCAGAACTGAGGCTGGCCAACCCACCAGAGAGACAAGAATTTTTAAAAAGCTCCAGAATAATTGGCAACCTTTGTCCCCACCTCTTCTCCCTGTATAATTTTCAGTCAGTTTCTCAGACCGCTAGTGTGTTGGTTTGAATATAGAATGGCCCCCATAGACTCATGGGTTTGAATGCTTGATCCCCGGAAGACGGCGCTGTTGAGAAGGGTGCAGAACCTTCAGGAGGCGGCTGGCACCTTGCTGGAGGTGTTCCAGCCCCCCCCACTCCCAGCCCATCTTCTCTCTACTTCCTCCCCACTGGCATAATGAGGTGATGCCAGCTGTCTACTCCTGCCATGCTTTCCTGGCCATGATCGACTTCCCAGGGGAAACAGTAAGGCGAAAAAAACCTTTCCTTTTCTTTCCCAGGATGCAGGGCAGGATAGGATGGGGGCAGCTGTTCTGGGACAGGGGTTATTTTGGCTGATACTGAGAATGTCCTATTCATATTGGGCACAGAGTTTCCTGACCTCCCCACCTCCTTTCCCATTTCCCGCTGAAGACAAGTTGCTGAGACAGCAGTCATAACCACAATAGCCACGACATTCTTGCTTTGATCATCTTTGGGGGAAAGGCGTGTTAGGAAGAGCCTCTCAGGTGCCAGAGTGAAGGTCACCCAGACAATGATAAAAAGCTCCACAGAAATCTTAAGATTTCCAAGAGAACGAAGCTCTGGGCACTTTCCCCTAGACTCCCTAATAAGTTAATAAATGGTTGGCCTGGTCGCCCCTCTCCAGCCTATTTGTTGCACAGGTGATGGAGAAGTTCTGATATTCACAATGGCAGGTGGCCGACCACACACTAACGGTGCTGGCTGACTACGCAAACCTGTCACCTGTCCCGGTCTGTGACAAGCACCAGCCAACAAAGTCTTCCTGAGGCCTGAGTCCGTTAAACCTCTCTAAGGAGGGCAGAAGTAAATGTTGAGGCTCTTACATGAACCATGTAGTCTCTGTCACGAGCAGTCTGCCTGTGGAAACACCACAGCAGCTATACACATTAGGTGTGCAAATGGGTGTCGATGTTCTGATAAAACTTTATTGACAAACAGGAGGAAGGACACAGGAGGTCTTTTCCGAGTTCCTGTGCCGGTATCATTGGCCTCAAGGATTGTAGAGGCAGAACATGCATGTACGGGTGTCTCCATGACTTGATCTCCTGAAAAAGGGGGTGGTGGGTAGAGCTGAGGTTTTTGTCTTACAAGATATTTCTTTCCTTTCTCTTGCTTATCTGGCAACTCTCGCCTTTCAGGAGAGTGAAAATTATGCGTGCATCACCCGGGTTGAGGCAGGTGTTACAACAGAAATAAATACAAAACACTTGGGTTTTTGTTGTTGTGCTTTTGAAATGTAACTTTTGGAACTTTTTGTTTTATTTTGTTTTTTTAATTTTTCAAGGTAGGATTTCACTCTAGCCTAAGCTGACCTGGAATTCACTCTGTAGTCTCAGGGTGGCCTTGAACTCAAGGCGATCCTCCTACCTCTGCCTCCCCAGTGCTGGGATTAAAGGCGTGCGTCACCACGCCTGGCTACTAAGTGACAAAATGATGGAAGTTGTGTCCTCTGAGGCAGCATCAGTGCCCTAGCTGCTGGAGGGGTTCTCAGTCTGCCACTGGCCAGTGAGATCTGGATGGGGATCAAGATGACACAGTGACCTGTGGTGCCTGAAAAGACAAGCCGGTGGGTCCCCTCTGCAGACTGGCTGCAAGGACGAAGGAAGAGACACCAAGACGCCATGTGTGGGAGGTTGAGAAGTGGTGGTAATGAATAGTAATCTGTCTCCATCCTCAGAGCTGAATCAGTGACCAGGTAAAAGGCAGAATCCTGAAGGCAGCCAGAATTCATGCCGTGAGTTAATGTCAGAGAGAGAACCCAGGGGACCTTCACACAAGTACATTCATGTGTCCACTTATTTTTATGATATGACACACAAGAAATTTGGTCTAGAAAATAATTACAAAAATAAAGCATACCTATTTTTAAAAAGGATGCCTGCATATATTTTATAGTCTTCATTTTTGAGCTTCACATTGAAGCCTAGAAAACAGGAAAAAGGAATTCTAAGCAACGTTGGAGAGTTCCCCCTCCCTCCCTCTCACCAGGCTGTATACAGTCCCAAGCATGAAAGAAAGGGAGAGTCAACATTTTGTCTTTGCGTCTCGGCCAGTGGCCAGGATGAGAGGTTTGTCAACTCTGTGCAGGTCTGACAGTGAGTGTCGACCGCGGCCATCTACATCAGTCAATTTAGCAAGGGGGATGCCGCACTCCCAAATAGCTCATGAGACCCAAGGAGATGTTTTGGTAGCAATTAGGTGTGTGCTGCTGCACTAAGAAATAGTCCACGTGGCTCCTCCCCAGGGCCTCTCCCCAGTCAGCTAAAGGTCTCTCCAGTTTTTCCCTCTGAGACTTAAAGGAGCCGCCTGAGGGTGGAAAGAGCAACGGCAAAGCCACAGGGCACTTGAACAATGTCCTCTGGCAGTTTCGCACTCACTTCTGCTCAGGGTCCATTGGCTAAGAATGTCACGTGACAATACTTGACACTGTAGGGCATGGATAAAAGATCTTCTCACCAGAAAAGGCAGTGAAATTTTAGGAGGCAAAAATTATTACTATTTTGTGTGCATGAGTATGTGATATACATGCATGTGTGCATGTGGACACACATGTACTACGATACACATGTGAAGATCAAAGGACCTTAGGGTGTTGGCCCTTTCCTTCCTCCCTGTCTGAGACAGGGTCTTTCTTGCTATTGCCACTGGGAAGGCCAGACTAACTGGTCCATCCACTTCGGGGTTCCCTTGACTCTGCTCCCCATTCTATAGTCATGGTGGGATTGCAGTCACGTGACCACTGGGCATCCAGTTCTCCATGGGTGCTGGGAGCACTGCTTTCTTCCACTGAACCATCTCTTCAGTCCTGTATTTTTAATATCAATTTGTGGCCACAAATTTCCATTTTGAAATGATTCATTCTCTGAAAGTCTCTAGAGGAAAGTCCTATAAATCATTCAATTTTATCAGCCAAGCCAAATAAGGCCCACAGAGCAGAGGCCGGCAGGTCACAGGTGTGGGTCTACGTCACAGTTTGAGAGAGCACTCGGTCCCTCAAAGCAAAGGTAAGCCCACCTTCTTTCACACACTAAATACAAGATGCCATGCGAATTTCAGTGCCCCTGCCCTCCCAGCTGGGATTCACCCAACCTGGCTTCTGTTCATCTCACTGTCATGGGCAGGAAATCCTCCAAGGAGGGCAGCCCAGAATATATCAGGGAAGGTTTTATGGTGTGGTTTGCTTATTTCATAAAATTAGTCAGTCATGTGCCTGTGTATGCCGCATCATAGGATGATAATTCACAAGAGAAAAACTGTCACTTTTCATAACTCAGAGGCCAGAATGATTGCACTGTTTCTCTCAAGATGAATATGCCCAGCCATCATAGAAGTAAACAGCTTCTGACAGATGCACTGGAAATGCCACCGAGCCCAGGAGCCATTTGTCACTGTTGGCATTTGGATCATCAGAGTCCACTTTGCTTCTGACTTAGAAACAATAAATGCAGATGACGTGTGATGACAAATCCTGGTAGCCACAGAGTGGGTACCCCCTACTTTTTAAAAGCCTACAGAGAAGCCCCTCCCCCATGGGTATATCAGAGAGGCGCTGAATGTGTGGGGTGGTTCTGCTGGAGAGTCTGAGTACTGAAGCCATTGAAAACACTGCTGCTCTTGATGACATTCTGATTCCTCCCAGGACACGCCAGGTGCACTTTAGCCTATGACCAAGAACTCAGAGACCACTCCAATATGGATAGGAGTCCACTCCCATGATTCAATGCTGGAAAGAAACTTGTGAAATCCTCATAGACATTCAAACCACTGTTTAGAGGAGGGTGCAAAGAGGAAGAGGTGGAGGTGATGTGGTATCACACAGGCTCCAGAGAATTGGTGCCCATAATTATATTTTTTAATTTTGGAGGTGGAGGGTAGGAAAGTGTGTGGAAAACTGCAGTTCAGTAGACAGATGGCCTCGTTTCCTGTAGGACCTATCAAAGCCTTTGATGATGGAAGGAGGAAGGAAAGCCATGAGCAAAGGCTGAGCGCAGAGGTCCATCATCCCCTCCCTCATCATCTTCACCACCAGCACCATCACCACCATCACCGCTGTGGTGCCTTGAATGGGAAATGTCCCCCACAGCCTCATGTGCTTGTGATTAAGCCTCATGCTCAGCCCCACCTACCTGGAGGAGCCTTTGGGAAGGGCAGCCTTGCTGGAGGAGCTGTGTTACTGGGGAGGTAGACCTACTGGGTGCTCGCTAGTTAGCACACTCTTGTTGCTTCCTAATGCTTATGTGTGACAGGTGACACTGGCTACTGCTTAGCTGTGCTTTTCATCACGATGAAACCCCCTCAACACTGTAAGCCTGAAACAAACCCTTTCCTCCCATAAGCTGCTTCTGGTCAGGTGTTTTCTCCCAGCATCTGGAAGATAACTGCTAAACCACACCACCACCACGATTGTCACCATCCCCACCATCACGATTGTCACTGTCCCCATCACCATCACAATTGTCATCATTACCATCACCACCATGATTGTCACCATCCCACCACCACCACGATTGTCATCATCACCATCAGCACCACGATTGTCGTCATCCCTATCACCACCATGATTGTCACCATCCCCACCATCACCACGATTGTCACCATCACCATCAGCACCACGATTGTCACCATCCCCACCACCATCACAATTGTCACCATCACCATCACTGTTTCCATCACCACCACGCTGAGACAGAGGAGGAATACAGGGAAACAAGTTTTCTCATAAATAATCACACCAGACGCAGGTAATTTTAATTATATTGTAGTCGTGATCCATTAACACGTTTTATTTGCTCTTCCACAAGATAACCTAGCCATTCTGTTTTTAAATAACTGCAGTATTTCCAAACTCTGCCACTTCACATCAAGTACTAACTTGTCTTAAAGCCTTGGGGATGGCACTTATTGGACTTTTCCACGTGACAAGTTAGCTACAACTGAGAAGCCATTATCTCCTTCTAAACATGAACTCTTTCTGGAGTTCTCTACTCTAAGGAGTCATCAGGGCTTCTGCAAACTGACTCTGGAACTCTCCACAATCCCCACGTTGCTAAGGTCCCCAAAGCCTAGTAAATTATGTTGCCAATTTGTCCTGTGGTTTATGGGTTAACGCCCTGTGCGTCAATGTTCTTTGAGATTTCTCTTCTGAGCTGCTAATTTCTTCCTTCAATGGAGTCAGCACTATGAATACGAGCAACATTTGCTACTTTAATGCTTCCAATCCAATCAGCCCGAATTCTTAAAGAATGCCTTTTTAATTGAACAGCATTCAGGATTCAAGTTTTCCTACCATCTTATCTTCCTCACAGAGGCAGATATCTTTATTCCAGTCTGGCAAAACCACTATGTTAGCCATATTCTTCAAGAATGATGTGGAATCACTGAGTAGCCATATGGGAAACACATAAAACTCTGGAGGTTGCTCTGCACTCGGAGAATCCGAGAGGTCTTTCCCACTTGGAGATAAAAATCTAACTTAACAACGGTAAAGGAAAATAATGGTCTAGGGAAATTGTTCCATTTCATAAATACTAAAGGAAGACTAAGTTGCCCAAAGGTAAATATCTCCAACAAATCAATAAAGGAAAAGACCCCAAAACTGGATGGACATGGTTGTCCCACTGTGACAGAGAACACAGGACTACAAATGTGTGATACTGACAAGGTTTGGTCCACACACGGGGGACTGACCACGGGTTACCTTTGGGTCACTAGGTCTTTGTACAGACTGGACAAAACAAAGAAAATCAGCTGGGCATGGTGGCACACACCTTTAATCCCAGCACTCAGAAGGCAGACGTAGGAGGATTGCTGAGAGACTACATAGTGAATTCCAGAGCAGCCTGGACTAGAACAAGACCCTACCTTGAAAAACCAAATTAATTAATTAATTAAAATTAAAAATAAATAAAAGGAAGAAAATCAAATTATTCCTTTTGTGCGGACGCATGTGCTTTTGAACTTCTGGCTGTGCCCTGGGTGGTTGATCTCACAGACAGAAAGGTCTTGTCCTGGGACCACTGAGAAAGGCTGATGCCCTAGCTCAAGTGTAGACCTGTAGGCCTTCTCTGAACTGCTGACTATCTGTAATACACAGCAAAGTTTCTGTTAAGTGCAAGTGTTGGTTGGTTAGATTCTGTAAATACAGACAGTTTGCACCCAGTGGGTGGGGCCAACCAGCCAGCTGTCACTGAGTTTGACTACAGGGTTGGGTGAATGTCAAGGCCAGAAGTTGGTGACAAGCAGTGGGAAGCTGATGGAGTTGTCCCTAAGATTCCTCCACGTCCACGTGTCATACAAAAACAGATACACATTGATCAGTCTCTCTGGGCTCCCGTCACAGTAAAGAAGAATCAATAAATACCAATAGCCCAACATTTGCTCTGAACACATTAATGCAACTATATCTTCTCATAACCGTCATGCGGTTACTAACTCATTTCCAGATAAGGGAAACAGGCTTGGAGAGAAGGTAGGAGGAGGAAGAGGGGTCTGATTTCAGCACCCAGATGTACAGCACAGGCTACACCTGACACTCACCTCCCACAGAACAGCACTGAGGTCCACAGGGCAAAGTCCCAGGCTGGCACTTCACACTCAACACCAGTGTGTCAACAAGCACTGCCTCTCTGATCTCAACAGTACACCCAGTCATGCAGGCAATTCACACTGTCTGCTGATGCACACCCAATATTCACACATACGAATTCACCAATCTCGGGTAATAAACAAGCCAGCACTCCTGTGGGTTCCCCTCACATGACAGTCCAATGCAGGCCACAAAATCTCAAGGGCGGCTGTCCTTTGCGTTGGCTCAGGGATCCCAACTCTTTCCTATGGAACAAACACCGCCCAAGTTTGAGGTAATGATGAAGAAAGGGATGAGAACAATTTGCAAAAGTGTTGTAAGGGCCAAGCTTGAAATGGATTCCATCAGTTTCGTTGGAACGGGATTTGGTTTATCAACTCCCCAGAGAGGGCCTGGAAGCAGAAAGATGCAGATGGACATTCTGCCACCTCCATGGTGAGCCTCGTAGAGAAGTAAGGCCAGTGTTTGGGCCCAGGGTCTTGCCTGTAAGGTGAGGGACATGTCTCATTGAAGATTCTGTACTTGGACAGCATTCAGGGTTGAAGCCTTCTGTTCCCTCCTCTGCCTCACTGAGGCACGAATCTGTATGCTGGCCAGCCAAAGCAGCTCTTTTAACAGCCATGGGACTCACTGAGTCTCCATATGGGGAACCCATGGAACTGGGTGCAAAGGCTGCTGTGAACAGCCACTAACACTGACATAAACTTCCAAGGTTTATGCTTGAGTGAGCTTGGGCACAGGTGCATGTGTGTGCATACAGCCAGAGATCACCGTCAGGTGTCGTTCCTCGGGCACTTCCACCTTTTGTTCTCTCTCTCTCTCTCTCTCTCTCTCTCTCTCTCTCTCTCTTTATGAGAGGATCTCTCATTGTTCTAGAACTTTCCAAGTAAGCTAGACTAGATGGCCAGGTAGCCTCAGGGATCCATCTTTCTCTGCCTTTATCCAAGATTCTTGTTTGGCAATACATACACAAATGACCCAGAGAATTTTTGAAAATCCAGATCCCAGCACCAACCCCCAAAGAAGCAAATCAAGCCTCTGGGGATGGATGGCAGGGGCAGTGACTTTGGCACCTTCTCGTGTGGGGTGGAGCCCAGAACAGTCAAAGGGGTGATTTCCTCTTCCATTCTTCCGATCTACGGTTTCCTTCTGTAATCCACAGGCAGAGAAGCCCAAGTGGAGAACTGTGCCAGATTGTGTTTCCCTTTATGCGTGTGTGTGAGTTGTATATCTGTGTTCCTAAGTGAGTGGGTGCATGTGTGAATGTGGGTCCCTGTGGAGGACACAAGTCACTATCAGGCGATGTCCTCAGCAGCTCTCCACCTAACAAAGGAAAGGCTGTACATTGATCCACAACACATTGACCTTGCTAGTCTAGGGATCCTGCTGTCGCCATGTCCCCAGCACTGTGATCACAGGACACACTGCAGCACGTGCTGGGGGTCCAAACTGAGGTGGTCACATCAGTACAGCAGGCATGTGACCTGTCGTACCATCCCCTCAGCCCCGCACACCTGAGGTTGAAAAGCTGCCATTGTGCCTCCAGGTCTTCAAACCACTGTGCTGGGTCTTGGGATCCTGCGACTCTATCTAAGAAACGTCACTGAAATTCCCACACTGGCCCCTCCGATGACCATTGTCACACCCTCGACCAGCTTTCATGCTTTGCTCAAGTCACCCAGCCCTGTCTAGTGACTCAGGGTGAGTTAGAGCAGGATGCCCCATGCCCCATGATCCACAGCCCTCTTAGCATCTCAGCGCTCCACGTGAATCTTGAACCCTCCATCCTCGGCACATCTCTATGGTTATCTATATGCGCTCCCCCCCCCCTCTTTCTCTCTATATATAACGTCAATAATGTCTGGTTCTATAAAACCCAAGCAGAACTTTCCTATTATGGAGGTTCATAAAACTATACTTGAATTGATAGATGGCTGTCATAAAATGGCTAAAGGCAGCTGTGCTGAGTCGGGGGAAATTGCAACTTTTAAATTGACCTGAAATTTTCTTTTTTTTCTTCAGGATGTTGGCCTGTTCTCTCTGACATTTTCCTTGACTGAACTATAAGAAGCGAATCCGCAGCCCAAGAACAAAGTCATAAGGAGGGGCAGGAAGGGGAGACATGGGGTGGCTTAGAACTGCTCAGGAAGAGCTTCCACCCTTCCCTGGGTTCTAGGAATTGTACCTGAGAGCAGCCCTGGGGAGAGGGCTCGGGCATGTTCAGTGTTAGACAGGGACCATGCGTCGTTGAACCCACCATCTCTGAGCTCACCATGGCTGTGGCTCCAGTTGATCCTTCCACGTGACCTGGAAGTCGAGATATGGCACCATGTACAGCTCACGAGGAAAGCAGAAGCAGAAGGTCGCTGCCAAGGATCCTTTCAGCTGCAAGGGACAGCGTCAGAGAAAACAGGGAGATGGCTCAGTTGGTACAGTGCTTGCCTTGCAGGCATGAGGACCTGAATTCTCTCCCTAGAACCCATGTTTCAGAAGATGCTGGCTCTTCATTCTGGACAGGGCTGGAGAGATGGCTAAGCGGTTAAGGCACTTGCCTCCAGTGCCTAAGGCCCCTGATTCAATTCCCGGGGAACCACATAAGCCAGACCCACAAGGAGGTGGCCCTGGTGCGCTCTCTCTCTCTCTCTCTCTCTCTCTCTCTCTCTCTCTCTTTCCCTCTCTCTCTCTCTCTCTCTCTCTCTCTCTCTCTGTATAGCAGGAGGGACATCCAGCCATGGATGTCTAGAACAGTGTGCCTCAGGAAGCCCGGAGCCTGGGGAGGGGGGTCAGGGGGCATCTTGGGGTCCTGGAGGCCAACTGGCCACTGCATCAAGGTGCTCCTTACCGTGAAGACGACTGGAGCAGATCCCGGTGAGGCCACCGTGCTCGGTGAGGCCGGCCTGCTGGCTCAGCTCCGTGGAAGGGCTGAGGAGCACTTTATTTCCATACTCACCCTCTGTCTGGCCTTGACCCACCCAGTGATCTCTTTTCCTTGAAAGCGTTTTAAGGGCTGGAGAGATGGCTCAGTCGTCAAAGTGCAAACATGAGGACCTGAGTTCAATAGCCAGAACCTATGTACGAATACTGAGTCTAATGGAATGGTGCACACTTTACTCCCACCACTGGGAGGTGGAGTGGTCGGGGGGGGGGGGAGAGGCTGGGGTCATCCAGCCAAAACTCCGGGCCAATGAGAGATGCTGCATGTGCACACAATGCACATGATTTGCACACACATGTGCACCCTCACACATGAGCACATATGCACATACAGAATTGAAAAACATCCTGAAGGAACTGGCCTCTGACTACTTGAGGAACATCCTTGGAGCCTGGGAATCTCACAGAGCTGGGCTTGAATCCAGGTGCCAGTGTCCAGGTAGGAGGGGAATGGAAGCCTGGGACGTGGAAACCCAGCAGCTCCCAACACCATTTCTAGTGATGCCCTGGGTGGAAAACCCTCTCAGCTTTTAGGGGTCCAAACAGCCAGGGTCCCCTCACCTGGACCCTGCCTTCAGCTCACAACTAGATTTCTGGAAAGCATTGCTTGAAAGACCTTCTGGGTAGTTTTCATCCTGCACGGCTGCAAACAGATCCCACAATGCTGTGAGGTTCAGGGGTGGCTCTCCCTGCTCCCCTGTGCCCTCAGAGGTGTCCAGGTTGAGTACATGGCTGTATCATCCCCATGGATAATGCAGCCCTAGGATCAGCAGTTGCGGTCTGCATGGAGAAGTCAACCACAGAGCCAATGCTCCTCACAGGAACATGCCTCCCTAACATGCGGGGTCCGGCCTCATCCCCATCTGTCTGCCATGGCGGTGTCTTATGGAGAGCCCTCCCTTGGCTCAGTGCACTTGGCACCTCCAGCCGGGAACCCCGGCCCTTTCGGGGTGTGCACTGTTTAACCGAGCCCATCTCCCTCCAGGAGCAAACAGATTACACTGTTTGCAACTGAAACTGGCAGCATTAGAGCCACACAATGAGACAGGCCCGTGGGGAGGCTTTCCCAGGATCCCCCCGTAGCACCCCCACCCACCCCAGGCCAGCCCAGAGGCCCGAGGGGGTCTGCGATCCACTCTGTCTCTGATGCCACCCCGCCTAAGGGCCGTGACGCCTGACCGCAGCGGCACCATGCAGCTGGAGGATCCCGCAACCCCCAGAAGGACTGCGGCCCCTCACCTGCACATCAGCCGCGGGCAGCGCAATCAGGCCCTTTCTTTGGGAAGAATGCTTCATTTTCTCCCTTGTGTGGAAGGGAGAGCGTCTCCCAGCGCCTCCCTCAAAGCTCAGCACATCATCCAAGCCGCACTTCCTGCATCTGTGCGTGATAAATAGGACTCTGCAGAAATGGACTGCAAAGCATTCTATCCATTCCCCTCCTCCGCGCCCCCAGAGAGCTCTGGACCAGCCAGCAGTTCCCCATCTGAATGGAGGAGGGAGAGATGGCCGGAGCCCTCAAGCCCCAGGGTTCCTCTTGGGAACGTGATATCCCCGTGTCCCTCAGACAGAGGAGGGGAATGGATAGATATTACTAATAGATTACAGATAGATGGGTGGATAAAGACAGGTGGATAATTGGCAGAGTAGAGAGATGCACATTAAGATAACTTGGAATAGGGGACACGAGGAACGGTGTGGGCTGAAGTCCCCCCAAAACACCACTCCAAGGCTGGCTGATTAGGACTTCCCGGCTGCGGCCCTTCGGATGCTGCAGATCAAGGCCAGGCCACCTCTGGCTACCTTTGGTCCCTTTAATACTTTCCTTGTCACGTGTCATATCCTGTGATTATTAGAGGGAACCGGGGATGGATTAGCATAGCAGGTCACTACTTCTTGCAGTCTGAAAGCTAAGGATGTCATCAGATTGTGCCTGAGGCCTACAGCATGGATCTGCTGCTCCACTGTCACCCACCTGCCTGATGTCCCCACCTGTGTATTTGAGAAGTCCTTTGATTTATGATTTCCTACTGTTCTGTCTGTAAAACCTTCAAGAAACCCTTTCACTTTAGAATGTTATTTGGAGCAACCTGAGTCTGGGGGCAAAATTCCTCTGCGTTGAGAGCAGTGAACAACTCTTGCCTGCTCTATCCATGCAGCTGGGAGAAAACCTGAGGAAGGGTCACGGCACCTTCAGCTGAGAGCTCAGGAGCCCCGGTGGCAGCTGGTACAATAGGTGCACAAGATCCCATGACCTGGGGGGAGATAGAGTGCATCCAGGGGAAAGCTCTAGAAATGATGAACTCCAAAGACCGTTTCTTTGGGGTTCTTGCTCTGTAATAAGCCTCACCCCAAGGCTGAGGAAGGAGCGTCCTAGGGGTTACCCCGCTCTACTGAGCCCCACACAAGGGCTGCTTGGGGATCTCATACTCCTGGTCAGGGACAAGGAGCTCTGGAAGCGGCCACGTCCTCATTCAGGGTGGAATGAGGCTTCCCTGGTGCAGCTGCCCTGGGGACCCCAAGCTCTAAGTAAGCCTCACTCTGAGGCTGAGGGAGGGGTCCCCGAGGAGGAATCGTGACTCGGCCACCAAAGTGGCTGCTTTGGGAGCTCCTCATTCCTAGAAACAACCCCTCTCCGTGCTCTGCAAATGACCCCCAATAAGCTCATTGGTTTACCAAACTGATAGTGGTATTTTGCTCGGCCGTCTGAACCCCGTTTGAGGTGAAGTCATGTGGTTGCACCTCCCCAGGGGAAATACGGCCTGTGACACTCGACCATGGTCACTCACATTTGGCTAAGAATAAACTCTACTCCTTCTGAAGGGAGATCTGTGTTTTACATGGGCAGGTGGATAAATGGACACATCCAGGGTAGTGACTGGGTAGATGAAAGATAGGAGAGAGAAGAGAAAGAATGGGGCAGAGGTCTCGCGAACAGGCTCCCCTGACTGTCAGCCCAAAGTCTTGAGGCAGAGCTCCTTCCCTGGGATCTCAGGGTCTCAAGGCCTTCAACTGGCTGGAAGAGACCCGCCATGTTATTGCAGCTCATTTCAAGTCAGTGAAAGAAACGGAAGCCCGCACACCTTAGACTGAAACACACACACACCTCGCCAAAACTGACCACCACCACACACCCCAGAGCAGTGTCGGCGCCTTAAACTGGCAACTCGAGCCGAGGCAGGGCACCTGACAGCATTCGTGGTCCTCTGTGGAAGGTCCCATGAGGGTCCATAATAAAATCTACTGGCCTTCTGGACTCCACCAGAGCGTCCTTGTGTCTTCAGCCCACCAGACCCAGAAATAAACTTCAGGGGGATGATCTGGGCAGAGGGAATGAAAGAGAAGGGGCAGGATGGTGTGTTTAAGAACAGAACACTTCAAGGTCAGGACAAAGCAAAGGTGTTTGGGTCACAGCCAGGGCAGGAGACTGGACCAGGTGAAGGTGGAACTGTGGTGCAATGCTGTCCTCTGGTGGTCGATGTGAGCATTGCATCTTCAAATTATCTGCCTCAAGAAGCGATCCATCCATCCTTCTACACATCCACCCTCCATCCAGCAGGTAAGACTGTCTCTGAAAGAAGCTCTCTGGATAAGACAAAATACATAACTAAAACGCCAACGTGGCACTAAAGAGATGTCACAAGGATGTTCTGTGGCATCTTTCCAGGAGCATGATGGCAACTGCTGTTCATGGAGGACCTGCTCCTGGGGAACAGGAGCTCAGAAACACCTTCATCAGCAGCATCAACACATTGGGTCTGAGTAACTCTTCCTGCAGATGGCAGTAGTGACACTCAGAAACTCCCTAGATCACACGCACAAGTTGCAAAGAACACAAGCCAGCCTGTAAAATATCCCCTACCTCTAGGCTGCCTCTGTGAGACCAGCACTGTCTGATCAAGTGCACTCTGAGCTCCAAACCAGGTGTTAAATTCTCCATCATCTGCATTTACAAAATAAAGAGAAACAGGTGAAATCAATGTTAAACTTTTGGCATAATCCAGGGTATCCCAAGTGCAATAGTCTCTACATGTAATCAATATAAAACGTCCTTTAGCCTCTGATTATACTAAGGACACCAATCTGAGTTTCAGTTTCCCCACACTTCACTTTCATACGGACTGACCACATTTCTGTGCTCTACGTGTAGCCTGAGGCCAGTGATGTCAACACTGGACAGAGCAGCTCCCATCACAGAATGGGCAATCCCTTGCGATTGGGGTGTTGACAGCAAGCTGACTCACAGTGCGTGCCCATGCTGTAGACCCCATGGGAGCCTCCACAGGAACCAGTCCTGTACAGAGGGGTCAGTGCATCCCTGAAAAAGGAAACCAATCTAAATATGGTTGCTTCTGCTATAAACATATTGGTTCTTCTGACCACAAAAGATGGCAGTCACTATGAGTTCTGTGCCCAGATTTTCTCAAATTTTACTGGGACTAAAAAATAGATGGTATTTAAAATACTAAGGAGAAACCATAGATCAGACTGAGTTCTTATAAAATATTCACTGACATAATCATTACCACTGTCACAGTCAGCCACACACTGCTGGGATGAATCTCCACACCAGGCACAATTTGGGGAGGAAAGGATTTATTGAAACAACAGACCCAGGGGAAGTTTCAGAATGGTGAACGAGGCTGGCCCCCTTTCACAGATCCAAGCAGAGAGAGAAACCCATCCAGCACCTCCAGCCAGCACACTCCAACTCCAATTAACTAGCAAAACAGCAGGTACTTCAGGCCTGAGCTCAGACTGCTCTTTGCTTATGTATCGCTGGAATTTCACATCCACCTTAGAATACCCTAGAAGGTCAGGCCAAGTTGACACCTCCTCCAGCCAGGAGGCTGGAGACAAATCTTTAATACACTTTTGAATCTATTGGGGGATGTTGCATCAAGCTACCACACTGGGTTCTATACCAAGACTTTCTCAAATTTTACTGGGACTGAAAAACAATAGGTGATATTAAAAATACTAAGGAAAATCATAGATCAGACGGAGTTCTTATAAAATATTCACTGACATAATTATCGCCACCATTACTAATTCCATCCCCATCTTCTCTGTCATCATCACCATCATCAGCACCTGCGTCATCACCTGCGTCATCGCCATCCCCACCGTCATCATCATCCTCATCGTCGTCAGCCAGGATGCTCTTCACGCACTGCACCCACTACAGTTGTCCCAGACTTTCCTGCTAGTGCCTGCCTTCACATGATATTAGCTGTCATATTCTGACAACTGATGAAATGATCTCTGTTGCAGTCAGCTTACCCTGTTGCTGCGCAGAAAGAACCCCAACAAAAGCGGCTTGTGGAGGAATGGGTTTATTAGGCTTACAGACTCCAGGGGAGACTCCATCATGACAGGGAAAACGATGGCATGAGCCGAGGGGTGGACATCACCTCTGCCACAGCACTGGAAACAGCGGCAGGAAGGTGTGCCAAACTCTGGCAAGGGGAAGCTGGCTTAAACCCCAAAAGCCATCGAGATTGTAAAATCCAAATTGCCATCAGCTGAGGATCGATTACCCAAAACACATTCATTTGTTTGTGGGGGACACTGGATCAAACCATGAATCTCCCACTTCCCCTTTCCCAAAGTCACCTTGTCCAGTCGTCATCCATTCAAAGGATTTGCAATAAAGTAAGCACGTGAATGTCCATGGGGCCAGTCAGGTCATGTAAGAGATGAAGCAGGCCAGATGTGAGCCTCTCCACACAGATACCAGGTTTGCACACAAACCTCCCTTCCTCAGGGAAGTGCTGGCCCTCTTGAACTCTCTCTGGCTATGGAGGGCACCAGGGGCCAAGAAGGTGGCATGCTGGGACTTCCCTGGGTGGCTCTCCTGAGCAACCCTCTGTTGAGCTTTTGATTGCTGTTTTCTTTGCCTTGGAAGCACAGCCTCGGGGGTGATGCCTTCCAGGGGAGGACTCCCTGACTAGCTCTGCCACTAGTTACTCACTTCAGGCCTCCATTCCTCAGCCTTCTCATCTGTGAACTGGGAACAATATTGGCACCTGCTTTATAAGGTAACTGAGAATTAGATATATTAGCTACAATTACAGATTAAATTAGACTAATATATTACGGGTATAGATATAATTTAATTAGATAGAGACCCGTGCAGGGCACATATTGAGAATTCTACAATTGCTAATATTGTACTGGTAACAGTGTCTGTCTCACATGCAGGCCTCACTGCATTTCAATCGCTACTGCCTTTATCATTGGCGTCATCTCCATTATCATGACCTCCACAGCCAGGCTGCAGGATGCACACATCACTGATGTACATGCATTCTGTTCTGCATCTGCACAGTGACCTGGCCTTTAATTCAATGCCTCCCAAGTGTCTCCACTGGCTGACAGTTGCAGAATTCTGACTAGGCATTTAGAAGCTACAGGATTTTCTTCCTCCCGTTTTCCATAGAATTCACACAAAAATCAGTCAGACCTGCTGTTCTGTGTAATCTGAAAGTGGGCTGATGGAGAAATAGATTATTCCTTTTTATTTCAGTGTTATTCCTTTTTATTTAAGTGTTTCAAGACTCGAAAGCCCAGCTGGCCTCAAGGCTACAGCGATCCTCCCACCTCAGTCTCCTGAGTGCTGGAATTACAGATGGGGGCCACCACGCTTGATGGAGAAGCCAAATTGTAAAGGTTTTGTGTGTTTCCTTTCCCTCCATGCTCATCCTTCCCTGAAGCTGTTTTCTCTGAAGCTCAAGGTTTCTGAGTTTAAAAAAAGGGAAAGTTGGGGTGTGGAGACCCCCACATGGTGGCCCATGCATCCAGTCATATTGCAGACCTGTTTTGTGTGGTTGATACAGTTTATGTAAATTTTGTGGCAAGGTTTAAAAACTGGGGTGTTTTAAGCTGAAAATTCTAATCCTATCATACTTTGAAAATTGGGAAGACCTGCCCACCACAGACATGTCCCTCCAAGTATCTGGTCTCAGATGGCCAGGAGCATGACTCCACCCCCACCACGCTCAACCGTCATTGTCCTTCCCTACAACTCTTCATTCTGTCAGGAAAGGTTTTCCAACATTAGTGTCTCCACCAAAACTGGAAGAGAGTTCAAGAGGGCCAGGCAAAGAGTTGTGGCATCACCCCCTGGGGCCATGCTTCCAAGGCAAAGAGAACAGCAATCACAGGCTCAATAGAGGGGTGCTCAGGAGAGCAACCCAGGGAAGTCCCAGCATGCCACCTTCTTGGTCCACGGTGTCCTCTTCACTGGCCGCCTGCTCATCTGAGCCTTTGATGGTTGCCACCTTCTCCATCCATGGTGCCTCTTCTTCAAGGGTCACCTGCTCACCTTGCCAGTGATGGCGATCCCTCCATCTCATTAGGTCCAAAGCATGGACTCTGACTCTGTGAATGTGGCTAAAGGCAATTCAGGGGCCTCGCATTAGTGAGATGGAGAGATTCAGAGTGTAGGGCAGTGTCATAGTCAGCCACATGCCACTGGGATGACCCTCCAAACCAGGCACAGCTTATGGGAGGAAAGGATTTATTGAAGCTACAGATCAAGGGGAAGTTCCATAATTGTGAAAGCGGCGGGCCTCATTTCCCAGGTCCAAGCAGAAAGAGAAACCTATCACCAATACCATATACACACAAATAAAACAGGCAGCCCCCCCCCTTTAAGTAGCCTTAGGGTGGGGTCTTGCAACCCTTTCCCAGACCTAATGGCTTCCGGAGTCTCTGGAATTTCCTTCCTGCACACAGGAAAGGATGTTAATTTCTAGCTTCCCTGAGCTTCCATACATCCTGCCCCCTACTGAGAGGGCTGCCTTCCTGTGAACAACATCAGAGACCCACCCAAGATCATTTAAAAGTCAAGTTGACAACAAAACTTAACCATCACAGGCAGCAGGAACAGCACTGCCTGATCCCTACAGCACAGCTGACCCTGGATGTGCCTGGCCTCCCCATCTCTGCATCCCTGTGCTTTTCGTGCGAGATTCAGCGAGGGACCTTCAGTCTGGCTCACCTTCCTGGTCCTCCTGGAGATTCTAGCTCCCTGCCATGACCAGAGGAGGTGGTCAGCAAGAATGACCTGTCCATGGTGCCAAGCACAAGGTAGAGCAATGATTTCCAAATTCAAGCCAGGAGCTAGTGAGGATTAATGCTGAACACCACATATAATGAGAGCTGAAGCTCGGGTGTCAGGGCCTCACAATACTGAGTCCTCTTCTGAAAAAAATTTTTAAAAAGTGTATGCACTGAATAGTTAGCCGAGGCTCAGTCACATATTGTCACTCTGGGTCAAGATTGGCAAGATAGTCACCAGTCTTGGTTTAACGTATGATAATGAATTTAAATTTATCCATTAAAATAGATGAATAAAAAAATTTGTGTGTGTGTGTGTGCGTGTGGTGCGTGTGCATGTGTGTACGCATGTGCACATGTGCGGCTGTGTGCATGTGTGTGCTTGTCCACATGTGTGTGAGTGCATGTGTGTGTGCATATGTGGTGTGCGCATGTGTGTGTTTATGCATACAGGCACGTGTGTGGAGGCCAGATTTTGGCATAAAGTGCCTTTCTCTAACATTTCTCCACCATATTTTTATACGACAGTGTCTCTCACTGAGCTCAGAACATTTGGCTGCACAAGCTAGCCAGCCTGTCCAGAAGTCTCTTGAAGAGTCTATGGCTGGCACCTCAGTGTCTCCAGAGCCTTGTGGCCAGAGAGGTAGAAATGAAGTTCACCAAGGACAATTACACAGGGTCTGACTCAGCTGTAATTAACCTAGGGACAAGGACTCCACCCGGAGGACATAGCTGCCCTGAGCCCCTGTGAGCTGGATGGGTGCTGAGGTGACATCGTGAAAGGAGAGGATACATACGAAAGGGAAGCCTAGTTAACGCAATTACAGAGGCCTGCCTCCCCAGCAGCTGGGAAAGCTGAGGTAAGGAGATTGAAGGTTCAGGGCCTGCCTGAGTGTCATATGAGTTCCAGACCAGCCTGAACAACTGAGACTTTTAAAAAAGCTTTTAAAAAGGCTGTGATATAGCACTCTGTGATAAAGCACTTGCCTAGCTTGCACAAGGCTCTGAACCCCTAGCCTCCACACAAAAAAAAGAAGAAAAAGAAAGAAAGAGAGAAAGAGGAAGGAGAGCACTCACTCCAGCCTTCACAGCCTGCTGTTGTTTGATTGAGAAATGTTCCCACAGGTTCATGTGTTTGAACACTTGATCTCTGGCTGGTGGTGCTGTTTGGGGAGGTTGTAGAACCTCTAATAGGTGGAGGCTTGCTGGAGGATGTCGGTCATGAAAGGATGAGCCTCAAGGTTAACAGCTCTGTCCAGCCCCTCTGTCTTCATCTTTCTGTGAAGAGAGGAGTGACCAGCCCCACGTGCCTTCCCCAATGTGATGGACTGTATTCTCAAAGTATCAGCCAAAAACTAACAAACAAACAACAAAAAAAAACCTTCCTCCATTAAATTGCTAGTTGTTAGGTAATTGGTTACAGCAATGAGAAAAATAAGTACTACTCAGCCCTCTCTTCACCCTGCCTGCACCTTCTTAGTTAACTGTCCTCAGATATTGTTCCTCACAAGTGCTAGAGTTGGACTACCCATTTCCTGGTCCTGGGGTTTCTGGGGATTTCACTGAATTTATCTATCAGTATGAGGAGGTGGCTGGGATCTCTTGTCCCACACAAACCACATTGAACAACCAAAATTATAAACACTTTCTGGATATACCTCTAGTATTTCTAGATGGTTTCGGCCATCTGTGGTCCAGAGAGAAACTCAGGAAGTTGGATTTTCAGATCAACCCATCTTGACTTTGATAACCTATGTCAAGCAGTTTGGATTCTGGGTATCATATGCAGCCTATGACCTAAAAATCTCTAATTAGATAAACCATCTAAAAGAAGCATGAACAAGGAGCCATTTAGGGAGATTAAATGGACTGGGGTTGGACACTCATTACCATGTCTATGGTGTTTTCACTCTGGAGCGAAAGGGAACATCCATGTTCAGAATGCCAGGACAATCCTTCAGCCTTTGGTGGGACTGTAAAGTGAAATAAGGTTGTTGGCCTATAAAATATTTGTTTTCCTTGTTTCTGTCCATCTCTTTTATGGTGGGTTCAGCCCTGTCATAAAATATGAAGGAATTAGAATAATGGCCAGTCCCACTGCTTCCTGAATACACTTTCTGAAATAGTAAAACCATGCCTCACAGGTGCTCAGTGCAGGGAAGAATGTTTCTAGGGAGACTGAGCCCTCAATAGCTTTTACTGTATCAGCTAGGTAAGGAATGCTCTGCCCAGAAAGAACTATGATGAAAACTAACATGCAAGGCAGGCAAGGAGGAATACTATGCACCACTAATCCCAGCACCCAGGATGATAAGGTAGGATGATTGCAGTTTGGGATTGGCTGGGGAAGCATAGTGAGTTCCAGACCAGGCTGGGCAGCATACCATGACCCTGGTTAAAAGGAAAAGAAGAGAAGGAAGAAGGGAAGAAGAAGAAAGGGGGGATAAGAGGGAAAGCAGAAGTAAAGTGAGGAAGGAGGGAGAGAAGGATGGAAGAGAGGAAGGTATGGAGGGAAAAGGAAAGATGGAGGAAGGAAAGGGAAAGACATGAGGGAACAAAATGACAGAGGAAAGGAGGGAAGGGAGAGAGAAGGAGAGGGGAATAAAGAGAAGGAGGGAGGAAAGGATGAAAAGAAGAAGGAAAAAGAAAAGATAATGGAAGAGAGAAAAATAGAGGAAGAAGAAACGTATAGGAAGGAAGTGGGGAAGGAAAGTAAGAAGGAGAAGGAGAAGGGATAGACCACAGATGGAGGTGCTTCATAGCCAAGTTTTGGCCAAAGGGGAGGGCAGGGAGAATCTGATATGAGGGTGACCTTATTCTGTTCTTTTACTGTTATGATGGTTACCTGGGAGCATACACTTGTCAAAGCTCCTGGTTATATACCTAAGGAGAACGAGATCTGTACACCAATACAGCCATTCAAAGACATCAGGAAACCTGACTTGTCATGCATTTTCCAGCCAAGTTGCAACTAAGTATTAATTAACATGCAACTTGATTAGATTAAGAAATGTCTAGCACATTAGTGAATCATACCCAAGGATGTATCTGCGAGAAAATTTCCAGACTGGTTTACTGTGGGGACATCACCACAGACAGGAACTGCTCCATCACCTCCATCACCACAGACAGGAGCTGCTCCATCACCTCCACCACAGACAGGAGCTGCTCCATCACCTCCACCACCACAGACAGGAGCTGCTCCATCACCTCCACCACCACAGACAGGAGCTGCTCCATCACCTCCA
>PVHP010008143.1:0-54209 GCA_004024765.1 Zapus hudsonius | reverse complement strand
ATTTCTCTAGAATATTCAATATAAAATAGGTAGAGGGGCTAAGGAGATGACTCAGGAGATAAAGTGCTTGTGCAACTCTTGAGTACATGAGTTTGGATCACAGGACCCCACATAAAAGACAGAAACTGTGTTGAGTTTCTGTAATTCTAGTATGGAGAAGGGAAGCAGGACAGGAGAATTACCCAGAAGCTCTTAAAAGAAACAGTGAAGGATGAGTGACCCTGCCCCAAATAAAGTAGAAGGTGAGAACCAATCCAAAAGTTGTCCTCTGACCTCCACACGTGCACACACACACATGCATACATGCTGAAAGCGGAGAGGGAAGAAGGAAGAAAGGAAAAAGGAAAGGGGAAGGGAGGGGAGGGGAGGGAAAAGTAAAGGAATCCAACCAAACCATCATTCAAGAGTAGTCAAGACCTAGGGCTGGAGAGATAGCTAAGCAGTTAAGGTGCTTGCCTACAAAGCCTAACGACCTGGGTTCAATTCCCCAGGACCCATGTAAAGCCAGATGCACAAAGAAGCATATGTATCTGGAGTTCATGTATAACCCCCACAAGCATGTAGATGCACACAAATAAAGAAAGACCAAATGAAAGAGTAATTGTCAGCCCTAACAACAAAAATAACAATAGAAAAAAGCTAAAAGGAAAAAAGATGAGGAACATAGAAATGTTTACTTTCATCCCTATCTACTCTCTAAGTCAAAAAACAGGTCTATTTCTCAATGTCCTTAAAAAAAAAAAAGAGCACTAGAAGCCAGGTGTAGTGGTGCACGCCTTTAGTCCTAGCACTTGGGAGATAGAGAGGTAAAGAGGTAAGAGGATCGAAGTGAATTTGAGGCCAGCCTGGGACTACATAGTAAATTCCAGGTCAGCCTGGAGTGAGACCCTACCTCCAAAAACAAACAATGACAAAAAAAAAAACTAAAAGAAAATAAAACTACAACAAACAAAAATCCAGAAGTGAGAAAAATCATGAGTGTTAACTTTCCCATCAATCATAGCAGAAAATTCTTCAATACTGAACAAATGTCCTACTTTATGAAACAGGGCTGATATAAAAGTAAAAAGACAACTATTAAAATAACCAAGAATAAACAGAGCTTCCAAATCCTATGAGGGAAAATATGAATAGATATGCACAAAGATAAAGTGAGTTGATAAAGCAAAACAGGGTCAAGAGATTTTTTTAATATTTTATTTATTCATTTTCAAGCAGAGATACAGAGAGGGAGAGAGAGAGAGAGAGAGAGAGAGAGAGAGAGAGAGAGAGAGAGAGAACACATACCAGGGCCACCACCTTGTGGGTCTGGCTTATGTGGGTACTGGGGAATTGAACCCAAGGCCTTAGGCACTGGAGGTAAGTGCCTTAACCACTGAGCCATCTCTCCAGTCCAGTCAAGAGATATTTAAAAGGGGGAAAATATAAATAAAGCAAAAACCTAACCACCAGTAAAATGTTAGGTGGGATAAACTCAGCTGTTCTGAGAAAAACTCAGTTTAGATCATTTGACAGATTCTGTCTCCAGAGATAGGCAGTAGTGGTGTTTCTAAACAGCTAACTCATGCAGGAGATAAAAATATATCTACAGTCTACCTAGATTGATACCACAGAAACTGGGGAAATGCATGTTCCTCAGCACTCCAAGAGAGGAACAAACCATGGGAAATGTAAGATAAGGTATAGATATTATGATTACTCATAATATTCATAATATGTTACTCATCATATTCTGTGCTGATACTCACCAACCACTTCACTCTGAAGGAGAAGAGTGCGCTAAAGGCAAATATTACCCACAGAACTGGGCAGGCAATAAGTCCTAACCAAAAGATTCTTGATTCAGCCTCTGAAACAGTTTTATTGTCTTGAGGAGTTGACTACAAAAGGAAATACAAAAATGAAATCAATTTTTAGCAGAAAATACATTACCTCAAATCAAAGATGGATATAAACAATCCAAGTCCCAAATTAGAACCAAAAGACAAGTCAGTGGCTCTGCAACCCCATTCTTCACAATGCTTCAGCTCTGTGACCACCATCTCTTCACAATGATTCAGCTCTGCGACCACCAGTCTTAGTCAATCTGAGTAATGCTTCAGCTTGAGAATTTCGTATTTCCAGGGCAGAATAGGACCAATTTGAGGGGCTTCTACTCAATTCTTCTAACAACTGTACATTTACTCATAAGGAAGCTTTGCATGATACTTTTTAGGTGACATTCAAGGAAATCAAAGTCCTGGAAACTCAATACCTCAGCAAAGCCAGGAATTAATAAGGGTGGTGAACTGTTCCCAAGTAGGACTTGGTGTGGTGATGTGAATGAAATGCCCCCAAATGCTCATGCTTTTTGAATACTTGGTCCATAGCTAGTGGCAATTTGGGAAAGTTGTGGGGCCTTTGGGAAGTGGAGCCTTGCTGGAAGAAGCATGTTGCTGGGGGTGGGCCTTGAGACTGGCTAGTCTAGACCCACTGGGTATTCACAGCCAGCTCATACTTGCTGCTTCCTCCCAGATGATGCTGTTTGTTCTTGTCATGCTTTTCCTATCCTATCATAATGAAACTGCCCCTCAAAACTGTAAGCTGAAAGAAACCCTCTGCGTCCATACACTGCTTCTGGTCAGATATTTTGTCCAATCAACAAGAAGGTAACGGATTCTCTGTTAAGGAATAATTTGTTGAAAAGTATTACATTACATGGCAAGGCCCTTCTAAGCAGAAGGCAAGTAATTGGTATTGTCATCAAGATTCTTAGCCAGGTGTGTGGCACACACCTTTAATCCTAGCACTCAGGAGGCTAAGGTAGAAGATCACTGTGAGTTCAAGGCCAGTCTGGGAAACAGAGTAAAGGCCAATCTGAGACCCTGCTTCCAGAAACAAAAACAAAAATAGATTCTTACCCTATGTGTCCCAGGCTGATTACCCCAGGGAAATAGAATTTTCACTATAGGAAAACAAGCTAATCCAAAACAAACATGTTCCCCAAGATTCCTGAGGGCACAGGATTAAATCCATCTGATTTTCTATGCAGTTACAATCCTTTTTTCTGCCACAGTGGAAAATTACCATGTGAGCAAAGATTGGGGAACAGTTATCTGATGGACACAGAAGGTTGATGACACCCAAAAGGCAACAGAGCTGGGGCCAAAAGGAAGCGATGTTATCAGTAAGCCCTGACAGGCAGCTTAGCATTCAGAGCTGCAGAGGACTCTGTCCTGTATAAGCCTTGTTTCCAGTCTGAGCCAGTCATACAGACTCATTATGTTCAGGCCATCTAACAGAGCAGTGAACCCTTCATCCATACAGTCAATGGAATCTACACATGATTTAACAGTTTACCTTTCTGGATTCAAACACCCAGTGGCTCTTTCCATCCTCATCAATATGATTCCACCATCGTAAACCAACCATCAGTCTACCGGTGACATTCTGGGAAAGATTAATATAAACACATATTTTGAAACATTATAAATTTATATCTTTGTACACCACTTCACAAAATTATTCAGTTCTACCTCCATAATAAATAGCCAATCAACCACTATGTACCAGGCCTTGGTAAAAGATTAAACAAAATGATTATGCCAAGATTAGCAAGAATGGAGCTTACAAGTCTACTTATAAACATTACCCTCTCTTTTACATTTATTTGTCCTGTCTCTAATTCCTTCCCGGCTCCTGTCTTTTTTTCTTTGGTTTTTTTTGGGGGGGTGTGTATGTCTCTCTCTCTCTCTCTCTCTCTCTCTCTCTCTCTCTCTCTCTCTCTCTCTCTCTCTCTCTCACACACACACACACACACACACACACGTTTGGTCTTGTAAAAAAGGGATACTAACCTGTGTAAGAGTTTGGAAATTACTAAGAAGTGACTGGAGACCTGTCCTATTTGAGCCACAGAAAGAGTTTAAATGACAAAGGGAAACATTTATCAAAATGAAGCAGTGATCAGGACACAGTAAACACTCTAGAGTATAAAGCAAAAGAAGAAATCCACAGAAACAGAAGTCAAAAGAAGAATGCACAGAGGAAAGCAGACCTCTCCACTTTTTTTCTGAGCATCCCATGGCCCACAGAAGCTGTCCCCTGCAAGCTTCATCAGGGCTTGGTGCTGGGTTTGTGGGTGTAAAACAGATTTGTAGCATCTTACTGGTCTTTGAATCAGTACACATCTTTTAAATTCCAAATTTAGCCTAATATTTTTTGTCTTTTTCACAATTTCACTATGAAATTTTTCAAATAAACAGAAAAGTAAAACTTTACAGTGAATATCAAAGAGCCTACACTATATTTTATTACATATTCCCCTATCTGCCTGTGTACTTACCTACCCATCCATTCATTCACCTCCCTATCCATCACTTTCTCTGACTTTGAGACTATTTTTAACAATCCTTTCAATTTCTGCTAGAGCAGTTACCTCCCCACATTCCCCGCCCCCTGCCCCTTGGCACACTGACATTCTAAGCTCGATCCTTCTTGTGGTGGCTGCCCTGTGCACCACAGATGTTTAGCGACATACATACTACATACATTCTCCCTGCCCCCAGCTGAGTTTCAAAATGTTTCAGCTACTGACTAGAGTTCCCACGGGGAGGGTGCAAATGGTGAGTACTTCCTAAATATCTGTGGATATAGAAAATGCAGACCCAACACCTACAAACGGCATGAAGCAAAACCAGTGCTATGACTTAGAAGCAATATGCAGGTCTAAGACAGTCAGGAGTATTTACAACCAACCATATTTCAAATTCAACCTGGCAATGATCACATGATCTGACACAGTCAGCACTGTAACAAAGAGAAGGCCTAAAGTAAAAGAAATTAACATTAACCCAAAATGCTTATTGTTTTCATATTATTCAAATTCATATATAGTACAATTTTAAAATAAAAACAAACCTACCTTTACTGCCCAAAAGTCACATGACAACAGTAAGATAATTGTTACCATGCAGGCAATAAAGCTGGTGCTGAACAGTTCACACAGAAGGTAGACTACAATCGCACTGACTCGAAAGAACAAATGGAAAAATGATGCCACTGGGTGTCTGAAAACCAAAACAAGAGCAATGTAATGTGTCAGCCACGCAGAACCATGACGCTTTATCAAATCAAAGGGAGTTTGAGGATGCAGGTCTCCTACAGCTTTCCTTAATTCCCTACTTCCTTAGCCAGGAGCTACTGTCTAGGACAATGCACTATGCAAACAGGCCTTGACACCTCATTAAATATAAACTCTCACAGAACATCTAACTTTATCTAGCTTGTATTATCAGATTATGTTAAAGGCATGGTGGCACCCACCTTTAATCCCAGCACTCAGGAGGCAGAGGCAAGAGGATCACCGTGAGTTTGAGGACAGCCTAGAGCTTCAGAGACAGTTCCAGGTCAACCTAGGCTAAGACCCTACCTGGGGGAGTAGAGGGGATCATGGCAAAAGAATTCCCAATCCCTGAGCAATCACTTCAGGCATTAAGATAAAGTCACTGTCTGAGTTGGGGTAGGGGTGTTGTCATGGTTCATTCTCTCTCTCTCTTTTTCTCTTTCTCTCTCTGAGATAGTGTATCACTTTGTAGGACAGGCTGGCCTCAAATCTTCCTGCCTCAGCTTCCCAAATGCTGGGATTATGGCTGTGTCATAATACCTGATTAGCTTTCTGTTTTTTAACAGCTTTGTGGCACATAAATCAAACACCATAAAATTCCCCTGTTTCAAGTATACAAATTAATGGTTTTTAACCTATTCACAGGTGTACACTCATCACAGTCATCCATTTTACAACTCCAAAAAGAAAGTCTGCACTCACTGTTAATGATCCTTCATTTGACCCTAACCCATTCAACCCTATGCAGCCAATACTCTTTCTATCCCTACAGTTAGGCCTATTTTGGGAGATGGCTCAGCAGTTAAAAATGCTTGCTTATAGATATACCTACTCTGAACATTTCATATAAGTAAAATCACAGAATATTTGGTCTTTTGTAACCAGGTCCATTTAGCAGAATTTCAGATAAATAAGTAACTTTCTTTAAGGAAAACTAAATTTCGAATAGATATATGTTTGAGCATTGAAATTTTATGTTACCTATACAAAATACAATTCTGAAACTTGCAAAATATATCAAAATCCACCTACAGAAGTTAGATTAAAAAAATACTGCATTCTTAGAAAACAGTACTGCCATGAAATTTAAAACATCAGTGTTCAAAAACTAGATTTACTAATTTGAAAACTCAGTACGGAATAAAATCCTATGCTCTAGCTCTGCCTCATACTAAGTCAAGTGGACATACAATTTACAAGCATGTTCCAACTATACTACCCTGAATCCTGTCTGGATATAAAATGTCCTTTGGGCTCATGTGTTGAGGCCCAGGGCTCCAGTTAGTGGGAGGTGCTAAAAATTTTAGGAGGGGGCCTTAGCTGGAGAATATGGGGAGGGGGGGCTGTCCTTAGCACTGTATCTTGTCCTGGTCCTTTCCAGTATCTCTATTTCTCTGCTTCCAGGCTGCAATGAAGTGCGAAGCATTCCTCCACTGTGCCCTTCTGCCATAATGTCCTACATCACTATAGGCCCAGAAACAGAGCTAGGTGACCACAGACTGACATAAGGCAAAAATAAAGCTCCCCACCCTTTGTTTGGTCAGATATGTCTCACAGCAACAAAAAGTCTAGCAAAATCCCATTAGCACCACAATACAGACAGAACAAACTGACTCACAGACCACTAACACAACTCGTACAGCTCAACCTTGTACCTGATTTTGGACTTTCTTGATCTATTACTTGTCTCCTCTTCAGCATCAAACAGTGAAACATCTTCCGTGTCATCATTACTGTCCTATTAGGAAAATTAAATATCCATGAGAAAAATGAAATTCAGTATTTACATGGCTACTACATATAAAGCTACATAATCTTCAAGATGGAATATGAAATGACAAACCATCACCACCAGGGATGCACAGCCTAGGAAAAGGCACCTATAGCTCCTGTAACCCACCTCACCAATATTCTGGCAAATATTACACAGGTAACCCAGGAGTCAGGTGTCCTTAGCCCTTGTGCTGCTGGGCCCTGATAAGATCTTTTTTTTTTTTTTTTTGGGGGGGGGAACAATGCTCTTGCAAGCTGGCATCTATTCTTAGCTACTCTTTCCCAAAGTCACAGAGAGACCTGAAGCTACTGGGGAAACGTTTTTGGCTCCCTTTCAAAACCATGTAACAGCACACCGTTGCCAGGATTCCTCACAATGCTTTCTTATCAAAGTTTTTATCCTTCCTCTGGGGCTCGTTCCATCATCCTCCCTCCCCTTATTTCCCATCTAGTAGGTCCTCCTAATCGGCATACAAAACTCCTCAAAGCAGAGTAGTGTCTAGAAGCCCTCGAGTTTTCAGGGAGGAGCATCCCAACAACTGTCAGATGCTGCTCACATCATGACAAACGGAAGGAGGCTGCTGACGGACGTCACAGGTCATCCAGGGCATAACAAAGAGGTTTCAGAAAAGGACCAAGAGACAAGTGTGGACAAGTCTTCTAAGGAACAAAGATATGGTCATAGGCTCCATGGGCAGAGGACAGAGTGCCTGCCCAGCATGCATGAAGCACCGAGTTCAAACCATGGGCCTGACTGTGGGCTCATAGCTAGCCTGAGCTACAAGGCAGGACTGTCTAAAAAAAAAGGAATATAGTCACCGATGAGAGAACATGCAGGGATTTTTTTTTTCAATCATTAAGAGATTTTTGGTTTTTGTTGAGAGAAAAAGGCATGCCAGGGCCTCCTGCCACTACAAACAAACTCCACAGATGCATGCGCAACTTTGTGCTTCTGGCTTCAAGTAGGTACCAGGGAATTGAACCCAGGCCATCAGGCTTTATAAGCAAGCACCTTAAACCACTGAGCCCTATCTCTGGCCCCAATTTTTTAAATTTATATTTATTATTTGTATGCATACACACAAGGGTCTCTTACCATTGCAAATGGAACATCAGGCACTTGTGCTACTTTGTGACAGGCTTTAAATGGACCCCTGGGGAACTTGAACCTGGGCCCACAGGCATTGCAAGCAAGCACCTTTAACAGCTATGCCATTTCCCTAGCTCCTGTTTTGTTTTTACTAAGAGAAATTATGGGTGGTATGTCTCCTGCCTGCCATCCCAGCAGGTACAAAGGCTGAGGCAGGATGGTTGCATTGATCTAGAAGACAGTCTGAACTACATATCAAGTTCTGGGTTAGCTATATATAGTGCTGCAGAGAGAGTAAGACCATGTATGCTGTGTGAACAAGGGGAGGGGGTAAAAAGAAGACTCTGGCAATGCAGGAATTACTCAATGCTTTCCACGAGGAAGAGGGGAAGAAGCCAGTGTGTGAGGAGTGGTCCAAGAAAGGAGCACAGAGCATCCAATTATAAAAGAATAGATGAAAGCTGGGTATAGTGGCACCCGCCTTTAATCCCAGCACTTGGAAGGCAGAGGTAGGAGGATTGCCCTGAGTTCAAGGACAGCCTGAGACTACAGAGTGAATTCCTGGTCAGCCTGGGCTAGAACTACAACGAGACCTTAACTTGAGAAAAAGAAATAAAAAGGAATACATAGGTAATTACGGGCAAAGATGCAGACCAGGGGCTGGAGAGATGGTTCAGCGGTTAAGGCACTTGCCTCCACTGCCTAAGGTCCAAGGTTCAATTCCCCAGGACCCACATAAGCCAGACCCACAAGGTGGTGGCCCTGGTGCGCTCTCTCTCTCTCTCTCTCTCTCTCTCTCTCTCTCTCATCTCTCTCTCATCTCTCCTCTCTCTCTCATCTCTCTCTCATCTCTCTGCTTGAAAATGAATAAAATATTTTTTTAAAAAAAGATGCAGACCAGCAGGCAGGTGGTTTGAACAACCCCTTCTTAAGTAAACAAAAAGCAAGGTTGTCGGCTGACAAAAAGAAAACTTATTTGCCAAAGAGAGTTTTAATACGCAGATTGCCTAAGAAAGGGAGGGAGGCGACGCCAAGAAGACGCAGCGATTCCCAGGCTTAGTCAAGGTTCATGGTCACAAACTAAAACTTAGGGAACAGTTGGCATGATACACGCTCACAGAGCTTAACTGAAGAGGGTTTTCTCCACTCAGATCCCTTCCACGCGGCGGACTTCGCCGACCATAAATTCTAGTTATGCTCGGGTACTGGAGATGCAGTCTTGGCTTTTGGGATCTGATGACACCATTTTCCACATTTACAAGCCCCCAGCCATGCAAAGTTCACAGTAAAGTTCTTTTCAAGGAAGGAGTGATTAAATGACCTTTACGAATCTTTACTGAAAACCCTATTCCCAGGACAAGCACGAAACTCATCCTCCACGTTGAAGGCAGCGCCCATCCCTGCACACCGCCCCCCAGGACCAGCGAGGAGCCGTGCGTGCATGCGCGGAGAGGGGCTGTGGAAAGAACGACAGCATCCCCGCTGGCTGCCTAGACGGCCCGGGGTCCGCAGAAGCCCTCCCGAGACACCCACGCGCGCGAGGCCTCCACGCGCGCCCGCCCACCTGCCCCTCCCCTCCCGCAGCACGGACCCCAGGTAACCCCAGCCCTCACCTGCGGCAACATGGCGGCCCTGCGCCAAGCCCGCTTCCGGGAGCCACGTCAGCGCGGGTCCGGTCTGCAACTGACGCGGCTTCGTCACTACAGGCCCCAGCCGGATCCCACTTCCCGACACACTTCCGCTTCCAGGCTTCTTGGCGGGGGCGGGACTTCCGGGTGGAGCGGGCCTTCGAGATGGGCGGGGCGCAAGCGGTGTGGGAGGGGCTTCCGATAAGCTTGGCTTCCTGAGAGAGGCGAAGGGGAGGGTGGGGCGGAGGGAAGGGGAGGGGGTAAGGGGAGGGCGGTGCCAAGTGGTGGGTGGGGCGAATGGAAGGGGCGGGGCTATGGGCGGAGCCGAGTCTGATTGGAGAGGAGGAAAACATCTGGACAGCATCTGGGGAAAGGAGAGCTGTAACACAGCGGGCTGTGACAGCAGCCTCGTGGACTCGTAAGGGAAATTGTTTTTAGCCATCTATGAGGTACAAAATGTCTTTCCCGCCAGTGTCGATGCCCTGAATGAGAAGTGGGGCTTTATTCCCATAATTTAACTTTTAAAAAATACATTTTTATTTATAAGAAGAGAGAGAAAGAATGGGTGTTCCAGGGCCTCCAGCCACTGCAAACTCACTCCAGACGCATGCGCCACTTTGTGCATCTGGCTTTACATGGGTACTGGGGAATCGAACCCAGGTCAGGTCATTAGGCTAGGCTGGCAAGTGCCTGAACTGCTGGGCTCCAGCCCTGATTTAACTTTCTATATTTTACAACATATATTCTTATGGAACCTGACTTTTGCATTTTAAAGCTTAGAAAAACATCAAAAATAAATGAGGTTTTGGGAAAAGGTAAAACGTTAAAAAGAACAAGGCAAGGGGGTTAGCATAATCAATGGGGGACTTTATTACATGAAGATATTCTCAAATCAGGAAACAGGAACAGAGATTTGTCCCGTGTGTCCTGGCGTTTATGCACTTAGGTTTCAGGCCCTGCCCTCTATTACCAACCTCTTACCTCGGTCATTAAGCAGGAAAAATAGTGATATAAAGACAGTGTATTTAGTCAATGAGAGACCTATTTTAGTGTTGTAAACCCAGCTGGTAGTATGATCTTGCCCGGACCTAAAATTCAGAGTCTTTAAGGCCATCTTTGGAACTGTAATCATCACAGTATTCTATCTGCTGAGCCTAAGACGGCTGTTGGAAGGCTCCTGGTATGTGTAATCTTCACACTTTCTTTTTGTCAATATTTTATTTATCACAGGCAACTGCCTTAACTGCAAAGCCATCTCTCCAGCCACACTTTCTTAATTGAAGGGATTCATTTCATGGAAACCCAGACTTCACATGGCTAGTTCAACAAGCACTATTTCAAGTCTACTCAGAATAGTGAACACACACACACACACTCACACACACACACAGAGTCCAAAGAGGAAACTTGGCAAGGTTATTGCATGCATGTCTGGGAAAATGGCCAGAAGACCTGTGCATCTAACCTGCCTGGGGCATCTTTTTGAAGGCCCACCCAGTGCTGTGAGGTTTTTTAGAGTAGTGTTTTGGTTGTTCTAACTTTTGATCTACATTTGGTTTAAATTCACTACTATTTTTTAAATTTTAGAGCATTTGACAAGAAAGTGAATGTCTGACTTTTGTTTTCTGGGTTTTAGATTTTTTTTTTGGAGTTTGAGGGGTTTTGTTATTTTGGTTTGCTTTGGTGTGTGTGAGAGAGACAAGAATGTGTGTGTATGTGTGTGTGCATGTGTACGTGTGTGTGTGTTTCAAACAGTGTTGCTCTATAGCCCAGACTGACCTCGAACGCACTAAAAAACCCAAGCTATCCTCTTAATCCTCCTGCCTCAGCCTCCCAAGTGCTGGGACTTGAAGAAACCAAAGATCTGGGTGTGTTGAGCCTATCAGTAGGAGTTATCCCCTTTTCGGGGACCCAAGCCCTACAGAGAGCCATAACCCCGATAATGGGCTAATACACACATATATAAACATAAACGTGTGTGTGTGTGTGTGTGTGTCTGTGGGTGCATGTTACCTATCTCTCTCTGACAATACTCCCCAAATATTTAAATAGGAACCTCAATACACCTGACATTACTGGCCCTCTTTGTAAAAAGCATAAATATACTTTTCTTTCAAAAAAAAAGTTTGTTCTGAGCAGAAAAAGTACACAAAATGTTCTCAAATGCAACAGATAGACCTGCTAAGGTCCTTCCCCCTTTGAATATCCGTGCCTGAACAGACAGTTTCATTGGACCCAGAACACCTAGGAAATACCAGTGCGTTATCCTGACTGACCCACCTTTATGGTCTCACTGAGGAAAATACAGATGGCAAACTCACCCCACTTCCTTCTGTTTTCTAGCGTGAATGCAATCAGTTTCCGGCTCAGAAGACAAGTTCACACATTAATTGCCAAGGGGATTTTCAGAAAGGAAAAGGACAGAGACACGAGCAACCATCAGTTTGCTATCATGACACTGTAATTTCCCAAGCCTGGGTTTAGATGAACACGTTTTGTCCAAGCTCTGGGGCCGCAGTTTTCCCTTGCTTCATGAAATGATCGATAGGCAGCCCTTTGATCTTACGGATCCATGCAGCTTTGCTGGCCCTCCCTGGGTCAGCAGCGCTGGTGGACTCTCTGACCTGGTATGCTTTCATCATGTCTTCCCTATACTCCTTCTCCTCCTTCACAGTCAACAGCATGAACTCAGTGTTCATTCGCAGGGGATCAAGGGCTGTGTAGAAATGAAGCCGATCTTTTTTCAGAGACAGGGTGGTCTTGCCACCTTGTGGAGCCACCATGCGGTTGGGTTTAATGACCTGCATACTGGTCAGGGGGGCTGTACTGCGCATGACCCCATCTATGGAACTGGTCAAGAGGTCTCCACCCCTTACTCTACCCGAGAACCTGGAGCGGATAAGCATAGGCTGAGGAATAGTAGACTGGACGCTGGGGCTGTGCAGAGATTTTCTCAAGTTGGGCTGCAGTTTCTGGATTTCGAGGGGAATATTGGTTTGCTGCACACCCAGGGAAGGATTGCTGAGTCTCAGCTGATCAATTGCAGGTTGCATTGATTTTCCTTTGAAAGTTAGGACCTTCCTTGGGTATGAAATTGAAGGTCCCCAGACATCAATGACTTGGGCCTGGGGCCTGTGTGGATAGGCAAGTTCCTCAGAATTATGGGCTCGTTGGAGGGCGTTGACAGTCAGAAGAAACTGATCTGGTGACATAGGGACTCTCCCAGACTTTTTCCTTGGATGACGGATTGCTTGTATAGGAGTCTCTGCTTTTTCAAAAAGAAAGCCAAAGGAAATCATCATGAAGCATGTTAAGTATTTACACATCAAAGCTGAAGCCATTCTAAGTGCCATGCACACTAAGGTCTTGCTATTCAACTGGCAAACATCCTTGATGTCAGATACGAGCACCAGGAATGGCTTGGGTTTTAACAAATGTGTTATTACTTTATATAACGTGTCATATTTTGAAGGCAGCATACGTGGCTTAATTGTTCCACACATTTTTGAAACTCCTTGTGAGAATGCCTTTCACATCTCATTTCTGACTCACACAAAACAGACCTTACAGATATATAATAGCATGCCTACATTGTCAACAATAATCGTGTTGCAAAGGTTGATTCTCATTTTATGAACCATCTTACATGTTTCCCCAAACCATGCCTGCTTCAAAGAATATGTCACTCCTGGCTCATGTAATATATATCTCAACATGACTAAAACCAGTTTCCTAAGGAGGAGTTCCCAAAATAGTTTGGACAACAGCTGTTGATCCAAAAGCCATTCACCAGAGCAAGAGACTGTTCAGTGTATCCCCTTCTGGTCAAAGCCTCCAAGGTGTCTAAGACCATTAAGCTCACAAAGATGTCTTTGTGGGTAAAAAAATCTATTATATCTTTCTCATTTAGGTTTTTCAGGCCCTATATTTCCTCACAGAAATACTAAAAATATTGTCCTCGGCTTCAAAGTAACAGAATCAAAAACAGGATAAGTCACTTGCATAGTCCGGAACAGTGAATTGTGCATAGGATTCCCCTTTGCATTATAACATCTTATGCACAAAGCGACAGGTTAGGAAACTTCAGATTGTTCCCTGATCTTTACTTTGTTAAAGGAACAAATTACGTTAAAACCTATAACTGAGAGAATTAAGATGCCAAATCGAGCCGGGCGTGGTGGCGCACGCCTTTAATCCCAGCACTCGGGAGGCAGAGGTAGGAGGACCGCCATGAGTTCGAGGCCACCCTGAGACGACATAGTGAATTCCAGGTCAGCCTGGACTAGAGCGAGACCCTACCTCAAAAAACCAAAAAAAAAAAAATGATGCCAAATCTTCTCTCCTTCCAATCCCAGAAAACAAAGATTTTTTTTCTTCTTTTATAAAAAGGAATTGCATTGAGCTCATTATTCATTAACTTGTCTTCTTTTTTTTTTTTTTTGACATGACTTATCTTGGCTCTCTTCCCAAGTCTACGTGGGTATAGATAAATAGATAGATTCTCAGTGTATAAATTCTGGCGGTCATAGACTATTTCATAGTATAAGTATTTTTATCTTTCACTCCTAGGACTTCAACCTACAGGTAGACCTGTACATGTGCACACATGTCATATCCATGGTTAGGATAACTTTCATCAAAACTTAGTAGCTGAATTGGGGAGATGGCTTGGTGGGTAGTCATTGCTGGGAACGTTTGAGGACCTGAGTTCAGATCCCTAGAACCCGGGTAAAGCCAGAGGAAGTAGCACCCGTCTTTAATCCCAGCACTGTTACAGTGAGGTGGGAGGCGGGGACAGGGGAAGCCCTGGAATCTCACAGGTCAGCTAGTTTGACACATACATGCAATAGAGATGATAAAAGACATCCTGTCTCAAACAAGGTGCAAGAGGAGAACCAACACTCAGTGTTGACCTCTGACCTCCACATTCATGCTGTGGCACATGCGTGACCATACTCACAAACAAAAGTGTTTTTTTTTAACTTAGTTGTTTTGACATCACCTTAAATCCAGTCTGTGCAAGGAGTTGGTTTCAAAAAACACTATTATTAATATAATTATTATATGTTATATAATTATATAAATATTTTATATATTATATAATATAATTATATATATTTGAAATGCTTGTCAACAAAGAAACATCACAGTTGTGATGTCCAGCAGCCCTTTTTAAAGTTCCATCCCTATCTCCCTCCTTCTTATCTCCTATGCATAGTACCCGCCCCCAATCTCTCTCCTCTCAGGAGCATCCCTACATCCAGTCTCATCTCCTCCCCTCTGTTGTGTCTTTTACTCAGATTAATGACATAACAGTGCAAGATATGAGGAGGTTACATGGCAGGGAGTAGAGGCAGGCTGAGAGCCAGAGACCTGAAACTCACAACTCTTAGAAAGGTTTTCTCCTCAAGTTACTAAGGGAACAACAATTTAAAAAAAAAACAGTAACTCATAGGAGAAACCAGTGGAAAACTAATCACTCTTTAAAAAAGGCACTATTGTATCCACAGAGGTATTGGCTTGTGGAAACTAATCACTCTTAAAAGAAGGCACTATTGTATCCATTCTTAATGGATACAGAGGTATTAGTTTGCTGAACAACACTAAGGGAGAGAGGCAAGGAGGGGGGATCAGATATTGCTACTAATTCAGAATAAAATATCACCGTTCATCTCATCGTCAGTCTCAAACTTAGCTTCCAAATCTTCTTGCCCACCATCCATGTGATTTGCTTCCCCGTGAAAAGAGTCAGATGACTTTTTTCCATCTTTCCAGATTAACCTTGGTTTTCCTTGGGGTTCAGATGCCTCTGTGAGCATAGATAAATTAAGATTGGAGAAGAAATTGTAATCATTTTATAGTTCATAGATCTGAAAATCGGGCACAGTAATTCAATTGATTTTCACTCAAAATATCACTGTATTATTGCTGCTGTTGTTGTTACATAAAACTAAACAGTAACCTGAGCTCTAAAGTCTAAATCACACCCTAAATCCCCTCACGCACAATTTTTCTACAGATTACCAGGCCTTTAACATTGTCTAAAACCATGAGTTTCTCCAGAGGCAGCTGACTCCTTGAAGTATGACACTCTTTTTTTTTTTTTTTTTTTTTTTTTTTTTTTTTTTTTTTTTTTTTTTTTTTTTTTTTGGTTTTCCGAGGTAGGGTCTCACTTTAGCCCAGGCTGACCTGGAATTCACTATGTAGTCTCAGGGTGGCCTTGAACTCATGGTGATCCTCCTACCTCTGCCTCCCGAGTGCTGGGATTAAAGGCATGTGCCATCACGCCCAGCCGAAGTGTGACACTCTTGAAAGTGATCTGCTGCTACCCTCAATAGATCCAATGTCATGCCTCGAGGAGGACAGATAAAAGGAAGGAGACTTGCTAGTCTAACCCACATACAATCTATTCTTTAGATGTCATAAATGACATAAGCCATGCCCATGCCCTCTCCTACACATTCATACACACCTACTTTATAACTAATACTTTTCAAGTGCACATATACTCTCTCAGAGGTCTAAAGATTATGCATTCTGCATAGAACATGTTTCTTGCCTCTGTCCAAAGGAAGGAGTTATGTGATATATGTTTGGGGAGAGAGTATGGGTTGTTTTATTTATTGTGTTAATTGGCAAGTATTATGACTGTTATCTACTGTACAAAGATACTAATAAGTTTGAAGATGTAGCTATGGAAATCAGGAGATTCCCATTAGCTGAATACAAAGTGTTTGGTGGATCAAAGAGAATGGCTCCCATCTTTTTTAAAGGGTCAGGATTTTTAATCTTGACCAAAACAGCTCACTAAATCAGAAATAGTAGGCACCCCTTCCCACCTCCACCGGGCTGTATTTCACTCCTTTACCTGAAGATGCCTTGCTGGGCCTCAGATGACCACAGGACTTGTGAAACTTGGTTACAAAGGACTCCTGGATCACAGTTTGTTTACTAGATGTAGAATCTCTCAGGCTTTGAACCTGAGTGCTAGACTTGGAAAGAACATCCCCAAGGCTGCTTTCTTCCTTTTCCTCCTTAGACTTCTTGCCTTTACTTCTGTCCTGGGAGTACTGCCACTTCACATTCTCAAACTGGAACACGATGATATTGCTGTCTGTGTTGACCACCATCCTGGAACCAAAACAAGTCTGCCTACAAAAGGAGCCTGGAGGCCACCAACATATGCACCACAGTTGCTATGCCACCAGATCCCTAGGCTGAGGGAGCAGTGCCCACACAGTGACCATACAAACAACCCAGTGTAGGGTGTTGGAAGGCCAGAGCGCTGACACATCAGGCCATAGAGCAGGGATGGCTAGTTTTATAGCTTCTTCTTTTCAGAAATAAACACTAAAGGAGCGCTGTAACTTGATTGCTTCATTGCTGAAGTTAGAAAATCCTTTCAAGGAACTTCGAGTCTTATAGTGTCAAGTACCAAAGATGCCTGAGACAGAAGTTTAGGTAATCCACACACCTGCACATGAATGTCTAGAAATTCAACCCTTTTTCCTTCTTTTTATGCTCAGCTTCCAGACCCACTGTTTCTATTGATATGGTGGGAGTGACAATTGTCTTCCAGGAAGGCTTCCTTCCCCCTGCTGAGCCTCCACAGAAAGATCCAAGGGACTTCACACCATCCCTCCAGGGTCTCTGGACACACTAGAGATGTAACAGAGCCTCTCTACCTGTCAAAGCAGATGGTTCCTATGTGCCTCTCTAATACCCACCTTTATGCCCAGTGGACAAAAGGATTTGGAACTTGCACTCCCTGCTCCCAACACTGCTTCCCACCTTTCATTGGCTTCTTGCATTTTCTCATTTACACAAAGCAAGCTGCTCCCCCTCCCTCCTCTCTGGGTCCAGATTTGGAAGGAAATGAACTGTTCATAGGTTCCTTCCAAAAGCCTATAATTTTAAGACTTAGTCTAAACTTTAGTTTAAGCTAAAAATGCTGTAATGGACTTAATTCCATTAAGAAATCTCAGATTTATTTTTTATCTGTTTATTTTATCCATGATATCCAAAGGAAAGCATCTAAACTTGGCATGGTGGCACACCCCTGTAATCCCAACACTCTAATCCTAGCATTTGGGAGGAGAGGCAAGAGATTATTACTACCACTTCAGGACCAGCCTGGGGCTACATAGAGATCCTGTCTCAAAAAAAAATTTTTTTAGGGAAATAGTCTCTCTTTGAATTCAAATTAAGGTCAGAGACAGGTTGTTGTTGTTTTGTATTTTGTCTTATTGGGTGCTGGGGACCAAAATCTAGGGCTATGTATACTAAGCATACCACATGCTAACCTCCAGACTGAGCTATCTCTCTTCCTCTTTAGCACATTATTACTGCTTAACTGAAAAGTATTTATTTACTGAGCCTTGCTGCATCTTACCAGCACCCCATTTTCCTTTAAAACAGAAAAATGGTATTAATAAAGGCTTATTGAAAAGGAAGGCAGTAATGTTTAGGGAGAACAAATGATGCCTCAGGTGAGACTAGAGTAGAATATGTACATTAATTCTGCTTGGTTATGATCACAAACTATCACCATAAACCTATTCATACACAAGCCCAGTACCATCTATGATGAGCTCAGTAATGGTAACCAGTTTTTGTGTCCCAGCACCCAGAACCTCTTAAGAATAAGAATGAGCTCTGATTGCAAAACCCAATTATTCTCCCTCAAGGAGACTGACTATATACTACAATAGCCAAAATTGGAGGGGACCCGCTGCCTACTCCCTCCTCCTGCCAATAAATTCAGAGCTAGTATCCCAGAGGAGAAAAAACTTAAAGCAAACAGAACTGTCCATGGTTCTGCCCTCCACACTTACCACCCACCTGTTGCCCTGGTAAAAGAAGGACAGCACAGGGTCACCTCTGGCATTGACTCTGATCACCTTCAGACAGTTCCCACTGAGGAAATTGTAAATTCGGATCTTGCCATCACCACAGGCGCTGATGACCCGGAGATAGAGAAGGGTCACTTGGAGCACCTCCCTGGAAAGGACCAGAATAATAGGTAGTACCTGCCTTCTGGTAAACAGTGGGTTTGCTTGTGTGTGGTTAGGAGGCAGTGGCTAAAATGGTCCTTGAAGTGTTTCCCATCATTTTATCACTCTAGACATCCCTCTTCCCGCTCCAGGACCACTAAATGGGAAAACAATAAGGCTCCTGCTACTATTTTTATGAGGAGGGAGGAAGGTCTGACATACAGGTGGTCACGTATTTTTTTTTCTTGCAATTTGATTCCTAGTTATTTTCTTGCACAAAACTCACACTGAGAATGATTTAATGTTTTGATTTCTTTCAAATTTTCAAACTAGTATTGTTGTATAAGAAAACATGGAGAGCAAAGAATTCTTGTTATTAAAAAAACATTTACTTTGAACTGGTTTTTTCCAGTGGCTTTAATTTTTTTAATAGAATCAACATCCATTAGGAAAATTTTGCCTGGGGATGAGACATATGACTGTTTTTTGTGACCAGTAGGCAAAAGAGAAAACCTAGACAAATCCCTCCAACAAAATCCTCACTGCAACAGGGTGCAAGTTGGACTTTTCAACTTTGTGGCTTTTTCAATTTTGACAACATAACAAATATAATATTCCTTTTACAGTCAACAGCAATGAGAAGTTGGATTCAATGGCATTGATTTGTTAAATCATATATGAAAGCAAGTCCATTAGCTTCTGACATCTCTACCCATCCAAGTCAGCTATGGTTTGTATATGGGCTGAGTATGTCCCTCAGGAGTTCATAGGCTGGACACTTGGTCCCCAGGGTGGCAATGTTGAGAGAAACTTTAAGAGATGAGACCTTGTTAGGTCACTGGAGACTGCCCTCAGAAGGGACTAATGCATATCTCCTATTAGTAACTATAGGAATGAGTTGTTATTTTTTTTTAAAAAAAAAAAAGGCCACACACTTGGCCCCTTCTTCATACAGCCAGTTTCCTTTCTCTTTCCCGACTCTCCTGAGATACTGTCAACCAAGCCCTCGTCACAGGCTGATCAGATGGATTTGCCTAATATTGGATTTTCCCTCCAAAAATGTGAGCCAAGTAAAACTCTTTTCTTTACAGCTCACCCATGAAGTCTGTTAAAGTAACAAAATCCTAGGTAGTGTGCTACTTTGTCAAAAAAAAAAAACCAACAGATTTCTCTCCATGTCTTTCCCCACTATGCATACACACACTCCGACTTCTGGCGTATTCTCTTGGGCACAACTCGTGTCATTTTTATCTTTGAATGCTCAGCACTTAGCAGCTTGCCTACCATATAAGGGCCCTCAATATGGATTTGTTCTAAAGGTGATTGCTTGCATCATCAGAGCATGGTCATTGCTACTGACCATTAAAAGAAGGACATCTACTGCATTTGGCCTTAGCCTTGGTCAGATCCCAGGTGGAGAATTTTCAAGACCCTAAACCACTAATGAAAGAGAATCAGAGACCTCAAGAAGTAGGAGTCTGTTTAGCAAATTCAAAAGGAGGAAGTAGGCCAGTGTGGCTTGAATCCCTCTTTACATGATAGGTAGACAGATGATAGATTAGACGGACAGACAGACAGACAGATTGATAGATAAAACTAGGCTATTATTCAGGAATCCAACAAAATTCTAACATTTCTCCATGATAGAAATATGGCGCTTTCTTGGTGCCTTCAGAACACTTAGTCTGCCATGAGGTAACCTAGCACTAGGAGGCAGAAGCTCTTTGTTGGAGAGTTTGCTTCTCTGTCTGTGTCTTGAGTTTGCTAAGCTGGGTCTACATTCCCAGGTTGCTGTGACATGTGGTAGTTTGCCTCACACCATTATAGGCTGATAATAAACATACAGACTTTGGCATCAAAACCTGCTTGTACCATCTGCTAGCTATGTCACGCTGAGAAAGTAACTTAAATTCCCACTTTTCAGTTTTATCTTCTCTGAAAAGGAACAGTAATTTCTGCCTTGCATGATTGCTATTATGATTAAATTAAGTCTTTGAAAAAAACTTAACTTAGGACCTGACACAATGGTGGTTATTACAGTCCTGGAATGGCTCAGTCTCCTTTCAGATTGTATCTCTGCCCTAGAAATAAACCATCTATCTCCTGCATTGCTCTTTCTCCGTGAAAGGGGAAGTTAGAAACTACAAAAAATAACTGACAAAAACTGTCAGAATCAACTTCTTCAGAACCCTGGGAAGCTGGGCGTGGTGGCGCACGCCTTTAATCCCAGCACTCAGGAGGCAGAGGTAGGATTGAGTTCAATGCCACCCTGAGACTACATAGTGAATTCCAGGTCAGCCTGGGCTAGAGCAAGACCCTACCTCAAAAAAAAAAGAAAAGAAAAGAAAAGAAAAACAGAACCCTGGGAAATCATCAAAGGCTTTCAGCAACCCAAGGAGCCCAAGACGGGAAAACATGGTCTTGGTAAACAGGATGTTTGTGGCATCTGAACTGACCCTAGTCCCATCTCCCACTTCTCAGCTCAGTGGTAGCTATGAAAATAATACCCACATTCCTGGTACAAAGCAGGTTTCATCCATAATGAGTTATTTTTCTTGTCTTGTGTCTCCTTGGAAGACTGTCTCATAAAACATGATAAAGACTTGTCCTGATTTTGCCTAAGAATTCACCCAGCTGGCACCTGAGGGGCATCTGTTGAAAGCAGTTACAGGCAAATGTTTTAGTTCTGGCTGCCTCAAGTAACAGAAACCTGTTGGGACATATAATATACTAACTAAAAAACCTTGAAGGAAATGCTGGGAAATGAGTGAGTGTTGAAAATCTCACGCCTATTCTAAAGGATCCAGATGGCCATATACATGTCCAGGGCAGCGCACCTGCTTAGGAGTGACCTTAAGCTCCCACCCCTAACTAACCTCGATGTTCTGTGCAGACAGGAAGTGAGGGCTAAGTCAGGTCAAGGAAGAAATCAGAAAGGAAATTAGAAAATATTTCCAGGTAAATTAAAATGAAAATACAACATATCAACAGTTATAGATACCTGTAATCCCAGCACTCAGGAGGCTGAAGCAGGAGGAGTGCAAGTTTGAGGCCAGACTGGGCTACATAACAAGACCCTGTCTCAAAACCATAGCACAGAATGCAGCAAAAGCAGTGCTAAGGGGAAATTTTAATTTTAAATGTACATAACTACATATGTACATTTCTCCAGTGAATAACTTAACCTCTTTAAAAAAATGGATGGGCTGGAGAGATTGCTCAGTGGTTAAGATGCATGCCTCCAGTGCCTAAGGACCTGGGTTCAATTCCCAAGTACCCATGTAAGCCAGATGCACAAAGTGGTGCATGACTCTGGAGTTTGTTTGCAATGGCAGAAGACCCTAACAAGAGCATATACTCTCTCTCTCACTCTCTCTCACTCTCTCTCACTCTCTCTCACTCTCTTTCTCTCTTTAACTCTGTATCTCTCTGCTTACAAATAAATAAAAAATAAAGTGGGAAAGTAACAGTCTAAACCCAAATCAAGCAGAAGGCAGGAAATAAAAACCAATATAGAAAATCAATGAAACAAAAAGTTGATTCTTTGAAAAGATCAACCAAACTTAAGCTAGACAATTTTTAATCTTCTTAAACTGACTAAGAAAATAAGAGAAAAAAGGCTCTGGGCTTACTTAGCTCAGAGGTAGAGTGCTTGCCTAGCATGTCTGGAGCCCTGGATTCAACCCCGAGCACTAAAAATGAAAAGCAAAAACAAGAAAAAAGACCCAAAAACTAATATCAAGAAGGAAATGGGATATTTCATTGATTCATGAATCTATAAGTAGTTAATGGTTGTACAATATTAGGAATATACTAAAGGCTGGTATGATGATATGGTGAATTTTATATTATGCAAACTATATTTCAATTATAAATTTAAAATACTAATTATAATGTGAGCTATGGGAAAGACATTGAAGAACAATTGTTTTTAATCACCACAGAGTAAAAAGCTTTTCCAAAGATCACCATTTTTGTCAACCCAATGCAAAAATCGCAATTTTAGTTGAAAAACAAACTGGGTTCCAAAAAAAGAAACGCAGCCCAGTGTGTTGGTGCATGAGTTAAGGAAGGCAGAGGTAGGAGGATCACCATGAGTTTGAGGCCAACCTGAGACTACATAGTGAATTCCATTTTTACAGATCCTCTTCTACCAAAAGGGCAGATAGTAGCTATCAGTCTTATTCCAAAGGTATCAGTCCAGTCACTAGAACCTGTAAGTAAGTGTCTGTTACCAACCAATTAAACACATATATTGAGCACTTACATCTACCGAACACCATTGCAGAGAGAGGCAAAGGGTCCTACAGACAAAGACATTAGCCAAGTCCTCCAGGGGCTGTGGTTATTCTATGTCCATGTCAAATATTACCAACCAATACAAAAGGTATGTTGGTGGTGACATCCAATGGGGAGTGGCTGTTGTCTCTGGTGATGTTCTAGCATAGTGTAATGGGAGGTCATTACATTGGTTGGATGACTCACTGAACGCAGTTAGTCCTCCTGTTAATGATGTAGTCATCTACCACAGTCAAGAGCATGCCCATATATACCCCTATGTCACACCCGGACACCTTCTGCAAAGCCAGTGTGCCCGCTGAAAAAGTTCCTGTGGGAATATTAGAAAATTTAGAGCCTAACTTATTAAACAACTATCCTCAGATATATTCCCCCTGGGAATCCACTTACTCTTTTCATCAATTAATATAGCATTTAGCTTCCTAGAACTTTTTATAATACACTCAGTGTAAGAAGCATTATTCATGTAACCTAAGAATAGTGAAAAGGAGCCTATAAAACCCTGGCCACAGCAGGATCAATAATGGGCCACAATACCCTTTTCAAACAAATCCATTTGTGAAAGCACAGAATGCTTCTTTTAAAAATATTTCTTTTCACTCACCATGAGTCAGGGAACTGAGCAGAAGAGGGGGTGGAAAGATTGTAAGAGTCATGGTGGGGGACAATATCCAGAGTCATTGCCCCCTTCAACAACAACACACAAAGAAAAAAACTGGCTACCTCTTATACAATTCATAACCCCTTACCCCATGGACTGATCCAGTATGCCCACCAAGGAGAGCCCCCAACAGGGTGGGTACAGGGAGGAGGGAAATGGAGTTACCATCACAAGATTTGCACATAAAATCTATCTAATTATTGGCAATAAATATGTTAAAATTTTAAAAAGAAAAAATATTTATTTTGAGAAAAACAAAGAAAGGGAGAAAGAATGGATGAACCAGGGCTTCATGCCACTGCAAGCAAACTCCAGACACATGCACCACTTTGTGCATGCACCTGGCTTTATGTGGGCACTGGGGAATTGAACCCAGGTCATAAGGCTTTGCAAGCAAGTGCCTTTAAGCACTGAGCCCTCAGAATACTTTTTAATAGGTGCCAAGCAACCATTAATCAGCATCAAGTTTGAACTGGGATGGAAAAATGAAACCCACTGGCCATCCTGGAATAAAATTTAGTCCACAGACTTTTAAGTATAAACTTTTTAAATGTTTTTCATTATTTTTAAACCTTTGACGTGTGGATCACTTGGACACTTTGTGAGCACAAGGTTCCTGCCACAAAGACCAAGATCAAGAATTCCAAGTTTAGAGTTGCCATCATTTTGGGATGGTTCTGCCAATGTATGTATAGATTGTGTTACATATATTTTAATAAGTAACAGATACCAATTTCTCATGTGTCACAGCTATGATTTCAATAACTTCTCTGTAATCCCAGCACTCAGGAATCTGAGACAGAAGGACTTGAAAGTTCAAAGCCAGCTTGGGGTACAGAGAAAGACTAAATTTCAAAACAGCTTCTCAAAGCTCCTATCTATTATTATTATCTCTCAAAAGAAACAATAAAGAGAGGGGGGATGGGTAACGTGCCAGAGGAGGAAACCAGCAAGGAGCAAAGAGCCCCATCTGTCAAAGATTCAGTCTAGACCCCAATGGGGAAAGGTTGGCATGCCACGTGTGCCCCATCCTCCCGCACTGCCAGCACCTACTTTGGATGTTTGAAGGCCATCAGGCACCGCTCATACTTTCCCACCATGCTCCAAGCCATGACCAAGCCGTCGGCACCTCCCGAGACAAGGTGCCACTGGTCAAAGAACAGACACTTCACGGCTCCTTCGTGCCCCATGAGAGTCTGCAAGAAAACAGGCCGGGGATTTCAGTCCCTCTTCAACTCCAATTGTGGGTCCTCCTCAGGCCAGAGCTGAAGGCTTCTTTAAAGCCACACGCCACTCATCCATGACTGCCACTCACTTGGGTGTCCTTGAGCTGACATCTGCTCTCAGAGAAGCCCACACCTGCCTCTCAGTAGAATCCTCCACTGCCCACCCCAGCTCAGGTGGAATATGTGTAAGGAAGGGCCTTGTTTCTGGTGGGGGGGGTTGGCCCCATCTTCCTGGAGCACAGAGAGGCCAAAAATTCCTACTCAGTGTCATCCTCAGCTGCTTGCCAAAACTCAGAAGACGAAGGAGGGAGAACACACCCTGTGCCTGCCATTAACGTTCACCCACAACGACAGCAATTAATCCACAAAGCAAGCCAATCACTCCTCACTGCTGTCCCATATTCCCGGCTCAAATGTAATCTTAGTGCCCCCCACTAAGGCCAGCTGTGCCAGATCCAGCAAGAACACACTGTATATATCTGCTAGGGTTCAAAGTTTATGTTAGAAAGATAACCTCCAGATTTGTGCATTAATGGTATTTGAGGCCTTTGGGAGATTGCTGTGTCCGAACACTGTGCCCTCACTAGTGAATTCATGGGCTATTGTGGGGGTGCCTTTGTTACAAGAGCAGAGCTCTCTGGTGTACTTTCTCAGTCTCTCAACCATGACACCACCCAACAGGAAGGCTCTCCCCAGATGCCATGCTCTTGAACTTCTCAGTCTCCAGAACGATGAACCAAATAATCTTCTATTCTTCATAAAATTAGTCTTGGGTAGTTTATTAGATTAACAGAAAATGGATGAAGACAACTTCCAATCAATTTGAAGATAGCCAATGTTCTCTGCTCGTTAAGGGGTAAGGAAAAAAATATATATATTTTCAATATCCATGCTTTCTCCTTACTAAAAGAGTAACAGTGCTTCTTTAGAGAAAAAAAGAAAAGAACAAAATATTTATTGAAATGGTTGGGGGGGGGGCTTTGTTCATCCCTTCACCAGCAGCTAGATTCAGGGGAGAATATTTTGGAACAGAAGGTACTTTGACTTCTGCCACTGTTAAAAGGCCCTGGGGATCATATATTGTGACTGTGCTAAGTCTGAATGCAGCCTTCTTCCACCAAATCCCTTATCAACATGGTTCCCAGTGTGTGGGTGCCCCTGACCCTGCACCTCTCAGAACTTTCCCCTTTGGGGACCTTTCCTTTGAGTGCTTCAGGGCTGCCCTTAATGGCTGTATCTCAATTGCTTGAGGATGGTCTAGGGAGTGACATGGGGTGACAGACCAACCATATCCTCTCACCATTCACCAAGGCCCCTCCCCCAGCTCCAGCCCACTGCTCACTCACCTTTACCAGCTGGGCTGTGACAACATGCCACACTTTCACAAGCCCTTTCTCACAGCTGCTCACAATGTAAGTGTCACTGATCCTGGTGGCCAAGATGGGGTCTTTGTGTTTAAAGGTCTTCAGGCACTTCCCTGTGTCTATATCCCATTCTGAAGCAGAGAAGGAGAGAGGAGAGGCGGGGGGGGGGGGAGTTACAGTGGAGTTCTGCCTGCTGCCTCCCATCACAAAACAAAACTGAGTCAGACCCAGAACCTTCCCCTGGCCAGCACCCCACAGACCATCAGCACAGCAGTCCCTGACCACAGCCCTCGGGAAAGCCAGCAATGCAGAGGGCCTGGGCTCTGACCCTGGAACTAAACCTTGGCACCCAAGCCCTAGACAGCACATGCCCAATAAGCCTGGTATATGCTTGCAAATAAGCATAATTCCTGAGCATCAAGACATGTAGTATTATGTGATCAGCACTTCCAGATGCCTCTTTCTCACCTGTACCAAAAGACAAGCTGTCTGTCCTCACATTTCTAAATAGTTCTGAGTCTGACAGTTTGGGTTTCACAGAGTCATTTTAACCCCTTAGGGTAGGTTTGATGCCACTTCTACATAGACTTAGCAAGCTTGGGGTGTCCAGTGAGATGGAGAAGGGATGGGTGCGCGGGAGAACAGAGCTACAAGAGAGAAGCTGAAACCTGAGACCACATATTCAGAGATGAATGTCTGACAGCCTGCTTCGTCAGCCCCCAAAGGTACCTCTGTCTCAGCAACAGAACAAGTAGCCTAAGACAAAATAATCACCACAGGGGAGACTTGCGAGCACTAACAATGAGCAAGGAACCAATGTGCCTGACACGTGGCCTCTCACCTTCAGGAGACAAGTATTCTGACATCTTGTCTCATTTAGAAAATCACCGGTGAGAAAAGTCGAAAGTTCATTGGTAAAATTAGTTGTCTGTTGTAAAGAAATTTTTAAAGTAGAGAGTTAACTTTTAAAACTCTTAGTGGTGGGCTGGAGAGATGGCTCAGTGGTTAAGGTGCTTGCCTCCAGTGCCTAAAGCCCCCGGTTCAATTCCCCAGTACCCACATAAGCCAGACCCACAAGGAGGTGGCCCTGGTGTGCTCTCTCTATCTCTGTATCTCTCTGCTTGAAAATGGATAAATAAAATATATTTAAAAAAAAAAAAAAAAAAACTCTTAGTGGTGTCCTTCCATTTTATTCTGGTAGCTCAGGCAGGTGGAAGCGCTCTTGGAAGGCAGGCAGGCTAGTGGCCAAGGCCAAGGTTAGGGTGGGTCAAGTGATACTGTGTTAATCCTAGGTCTTGTGCATTCATTCATTTGGCCTTCAAATACCTATCCTGATCACTGAGCTGGTGGTGGAATCCTTCACATTTTATACCTGAATCCAGGGTCTCACTCCTCCTCCCCAGTCCTGACCCACCCGTGGCGGTGTGCTGAGTCAGCAGTCTTCCTCGCCAACCCCATGCTGAGTCATGACACTAAGGGTGGAGCCTCACTCCACAGTCCCTTTCCTATGTCTTTTGTCTCCACCAGGTCCTGACATGCTGTGAGTCCCCAATCCCTGGCTTCGCGTCTCTTCAATCTTTTCCTTTGTGGGGAAATTTCATTTACACCTAGATATTACACCTGCATTCTATAATCACCTTTATTATTACACCTTTATGATACAATATTCCTGGGTTCTATGCCCTCAGATTTGCCAACCACAGATCAGAAAAAAATGGAAATAAAAACGGCATCTGAATAGCTGGCAAAAAAAAAAAAAATCCTTTCTGCTGCCCAAGATATGTTAGCCTGTTTGTTGTTGCTTTGACAAAATACTGTGTACTCTATAAAGAAAAGATGTTTAGCTCAAAGGTTAGGTAGTTCAAGTACATGGCACTGGCATGGGCTCAGCTCTGGTGGAGGCCCTCTTGGCTGCCTCACATCATGATGAGAGCACATGTGTGTATGGAAGAGATCACATGCCAAACTGGAAGCCAGAGAAAAGCTGGAGTCCCCAAATTGCTCCCGAGGGCAGCACCCCTAATGGGCCCAAACACTTCCTACCAGGCTCGACCTCTTAAAAAATTCCATCACCTCCCACAGAGCCACAATGGGGACCAAGCTTCCTACACAGGAGCCTTTGGAAGGGAAACGACATGGGAGCCATGGCACACAATGGCACGGTTCCCATTTAAAGGGTTAGGATGCAGACACTTGCTCAGCCACACTCTGCCCACCCCATCCAGCATGTCTGAAACTGAACCCATAGCCTGCTTCCTGTGGCTCTTCCTAGCTCCTGCTCTTCTCCTATGGGACTTAGGATTTCCGTGCATTCTGCTTTCATACGCCTGGCAGCCTGAGGATTTTTAAACGGCTTTATCGCCTGCTTCTCTATGCCTCTCCCTTTTCGTATCCAGCCAGAGGCAATGGCCTGCCAATTTCCCTCCTGATGCTTCTCTTTGCCTGGGTCACATTCACCTGAGTGTCTTCATGCTTGTCTGCTTCTCTAGACAGAGTCACCCTCGTCCAAATTCTTCCAAACTCTCACTAGAGTGATCTTGTAAAATTCACATTTGATCACATCCGCCCCCAACTGAAAACACACGGATGGCTCTGAGAGCTCATGTATGACGCAGTCCACCCCACAAACAGTCAGAGTCGCCTGAACGTGGTGTCTTCACCTGTGCCTGCACAGCTACTCAAGAGGTGCCCTGCCTGTGGAGCATCCCCAAAATTCCTCTTCCCTCTGGGGTCCTTAGAACTCGGCATGTATTTAGGATTCCATACTGGGAAACAGGCAGCCTTGAGTTCAAATCCACCCTCCTTCTTGTAGAAGTTTTGATTTGGGGAATGTTATTTTCCTCTCTCTCAGCTGTCAATTCTTTCTCTACATCCACCTCATAGGATCCTTGTAATGATTAAATGAGAATATATATAGTATCTATCACAGTGTCTGCCACAAAATTGGTACTCAGTAAGTGATAGCTTTTATCACTTTACTGTGTCTCTTTTTCCACAGTTATGTATCTGCCTCTATCAAAAGCCTATGAGCCTTTTGAGAAAATAAAAAGCTATACTTAAAGAGCCATATCATGTTCATTCTCTGCTCAACAGCATCTTACACTCGTCTAACATATAGTAGGTACACAACAATTCAAACAGTTGTTGAATAAATGGTTCAACATTATGGATGGACGGATGAATAAAAGAATAAATGAATAAAAGAATAAACCTATAGAAATAGACAAACACAAGCTGAGTGAGGTGTAGCATGCCTAAAATCCCACCACTCGGAAGCTAAAATAGGAGGACTGGGAGTTCAAGGCAGCCTGGATTACAACAAGAGGTCCTGTCTAGGGCCTGGGGAGATGGCTCAGCAATTAAAGGTACTTGCTTGCAAAGCCTGCTGCCACATAAAACCAGAAGCACAAAGTGTTGCATGCATCTGGAGTTTATTTTCAGAGGCAAGAGGCCCTGGAGTGTCTATTTCCCCCCTCTGTCTCTCTCTGTCTCTCTCTACTATCCTCCCTCCTCTTCTTTCTCTCACTCCCTCCTTCCTTCTATCCCTCCCTCCCACCTCTCTGCTTGCAAATGAATAAAATTTTTTAAAGAGGCCCTGTCTAAGCGCAGGGGGTGCAGGGTATGGGGAAAGAGAGGGTAAAGTGAAAGGAAAGAAACAAACCAAGAAAATTCAGTGCCATTTTCTCACCTTTCACCTGGCCATCTCTTGCTCCGGATGCAAACCTGTTCTTACATAAATCCAGGCAAGTGATTGTCCCTTGGTGGCCATAGAAGATTCGAAGGCATGCCCCTGTTTTCAGATCCCAGTATCTGCACAAATCAGGCCAAAAAGAAAATGTCATTGAGATTTTTCTGAGGGCCCAAGGGTCCTACCATATGGACCATATGGAGTTTCTTGAGATCGGTAGGTAGTTGGAGAGCGGCGGAACCCTGTTGTCATTAGCAGTTAACCAGGTCATCTGCGCTGAAAAAAACAAACCTACATAATGCACACTTTTAGAGCTAATAAGAGGAGTGTGCAAGGCTGTCAGATATATCAGCCTACAAAACTCAAAAATATTTCTCAATTCCATCAGTAACCAATCTGAAAACAAAAAGATATATCATTCAGAGTAGCAATAGAATTATAAGATTCACAGGAATTTAATGAGACTACAAAGGACTTTTAGAAAGAAAACTATAAATTATAAAGGAAAAAAAGATGACCTAAATAAATATGTTCCCAAATTAATCTATAAATTCAATAGAACCCAAATAAAAATACCTACTTAACTTTTTTTTTTCGAGGTAAGGTCTCACTCTAGACCTGGAATTCACTATGTAGTGTCAGAGTGGCCTTGAGTTTATAGCGATCCTCCTACCTCTGCCTCCTGAGTGCTGGGATTAAAGGCATGGGACACCACACCTGGCTCTACTTAGCATGTTTAAGTCAATAAATTTATTCCAAAAACTCAAAACATATACTTACAACTGTTAACATAAAAAAGAAAAGAGTAGAACTTGCCACACCATGATAAAGATATTTAAAACATTAACCAAATGCATTACAAAAAATGCAACAAATTTAAAATAATTAAAATGGTAATTTTGATACACAGAAGAAAACAGAGCAATGGATTAGAATGAGAGCTCCGTGACATTCCCATGAGAAGTGACGTGTGCAAAGATGGGACCACAGGTGTCAAGCTACATAGTCGTCACTCTGCTAGAGAAACTGTTCACTTCATTTAACAATTACTAAGTAGAATAGAAGCCCTGCATAATACCACAATCAAAGTGGGTTACAAATGTGTAACTAGAAAGTAATTAGAAAAAGATATTAGGGGGAAAAAAGTCCTGTCACCAAAAAGTGAAAAGAACCACACATGGGGTGGGGAACCAGAAAAGCTGATAAGTTTTCTCTCATCAATATTAAGATTATTTTTGCTCAACAAAAGATACCATGGATGGAAGGTTCTGTGTGCAGTTTTAACACCAACAGACACCGATGCCCAGAAGGAGAGTAAAGAAACTGCCAATCAAGACAGTCAGACTCACCCAAATGGAAAAGTGGGCAGAAGGACATAATCAGACCATTTGTAAAAGAAGTCACAAAGGGTAACAAGCAACATTGGTAACCAGAACAATGCTATGGAAAATGATTTTACACATTTTTGTCTGGCAAAAATTTGAAAGCTAAATAAATGGTGCCCATGGTGCCAGAGTTGGTAAGACCCCAGATCCCTGTTGATGAGGGTGTGGGGTAGTACAGTCATTCAAGACTTCAATAGGGTACTTAGATGTAAGCCATATAAGCATCAGGAAAATTGGGGGCTGCCAACCATTGTCTAATCAAGTCCATTCCTGGGTGCATATCCTCACCACGTCTGTGAAGGGACACAGACAAAAAGGTTCAGTGCAGCGTTAATTTAGAGCAAACTGGGCATCTTTCCTTAGAGAAGCAATTAGATAACACGTGTACACAGACTCTGGAGAACTACATAGGCTGGCCTGGAGAGATGGTCAGCAGTTAAAGGTACATGCTTACAAAGCCTGAGCCCTGCGTTTGATTCTCCACTGTCTACATAAAACCAGATGCACAAAGTGGCACAAACATCTGTAGTTCATTTGCAGAGGCAGGATGCCCTAGAATACCAATTCTCTCTCTCTCTTCTCTCTCCCCTCAAATTAATTAATTAAAATGTTTAAAAATCAGTAATTATTTTTAAATGAAGGTGTATCTGTGAAATGCACAATGAACTGCCAAGTTTAGAAGCACTATGCCACAGATGTGAATTACAGATATATTGATACACATTTCAAAAGAACACACATTAAGAAAGATAAGGGGGCAGCTGCAGACACAGCTCAGTGCTATAGTGTGTGTCTAGCATTTGGGAAGCCCTGGGTTTGATCCCCAGCACCAAACAGTATTAGCTGGAGACCTGGGGGTTAGGGGAATGAGGTAATGAATGAAGATAAAGTAGAATACAGGAGTGTCACCTTACACAAACCAATAATAACCAGCTTATTTCTATCTACCTAATTTCCAAAAAAAGAATGAAAATAATTAGAAGCGCAAAAATCCAAGAATAGCTAAAACTGTGAAGAAGAGGACATAGACAAAGAGGTTAAGATAAAGGGCTTTCTCTACCAGATATCAATATTTAAATAAACAAAAGTAATTAAAACAGTGTGGCATTGGCCAAGGATAGCCAGATAGATCGATGAACTGAACAGAGTCTAGAAATGAAAAGATGTGGATGCCTATCTCCTGGTGACGCCAGTGTCCACACCAACAGCGGGAAGATCTTGTTCATGAATGGTGCAGAGACAAGTGGGGGAAGATACCATAACAAAAGTCAATTACAGGTAAATTTAAGATCTGAAGATGGAGGCAAAAATAAACACTTATCGGGCATGGTGGCACACACCTTAAATCTCAGCACTCGGGAGGCAGAGGTAGGAGGAGTGCCATGAGTTCAAAACCACCCTGAGACTACATAGTAAATTCCAAGTCAGCCTGGGTTAGAGTGAGACCCTGCCTCAAAATAAAATAAAATAAAATAATAAAAGCAAATAAAAACAAATAAGTAAATTAAATAAAATAGGACTTTCAAAATGATACAAAGCCAGGCATGGTGCACACCTATAATCCCAGCATATAATAAGACTTTGACTCAAGAAAAACCAAACAAAAAAACTCATATGCCTGGGCACCAGGTGACCCAGCCAAGATCATGTATGGGAGCATTCTTAGAAAGAATTACTAACTCGAAATAGGCATTGGGGAGAGGGCTCTGTGAGTAAGAAGGCTTGAGAGGGCTTGATTCACCCTGAGTTCAATTCCCCAGCATCACTTACACTCTGAGCCTAGCCTCATACACCTATCACCCCAATCCTGTGGGGGGTGTGGGGGGGTAGAGACAGGAGAATCGCTGGGGCTCACTAGTCAGCCAGTCTGGCTGGAAACAGCAGCTCCAGGTCCAGTGAGAGACTCCATCTCAAGGAAACATGCAGGTGAGCACTAGGGGAAGACACCAGTGTTCTCTTCTGGCTTCCACATGTGCATACACTATACACACACACCACACACACTAAATAAATAAACATCCATCAACACAAATGCTCATCTAATAAAGCACTGTATCACCATGAAAATAAGCTAATGACCAATGCTTACATCATATGGATGAATCTCTAAGAGTCCAGCGTAAGAATCAAGTTTTGTTTTTAAGAATTGAGTATTTTAAAATATAATTCCATTCTGTTAAGTTCAAAATGGGCAAACATGGTTAGTGTGTTTAGGAACATGTAAGCAAGAAGCAAACACTGGAAAGAAAGACAAGAGAACCATCAATATAAAATTGAAGGAAGGGGCTAGAGAGATAGCTCAGCGGTTAAGGTGCTTGCCTGAAAAGCTAACTATCCAGGTTCCCCAGCACCCACATAAAGCCAGGTGCACAAAGTGGCACCTGCATCTGGAGTTTGTCTGCAGTGGCTGGAGGTTCTGGTGTGACCATTCTTCTCTCTCTCTTTCTCTCTCTCTCTCTCTCTCTCTCTCTCTCTCTCTCTCTCTCCTTGCAAATAAATAAAACATATCTTTTAAAATGAACATCTCATAGCTGTTACAAATCTATTCCATTCAAAATTTAATTAGTATATAGAATCTTGGTTTTTACTTTTCCAAAATATAGTTCTATTGGAGAAGTAATATAATTTAAAATAACTTTAAATAAATACAAAAAGGAAAAAGCACGCACATTTCTCCCAGGAACCACTTTTAGGCTGGCCTTAGGTGGGACAACATTTACGACCTTCATGCTTCTTGTGTGTCTCACCTGATGCTTAAGTCGTAGCTACCACTGAGTAGAAAGTCCTCTCCACACAGGAAGACAGCCTTGATGCTCCCAGCATGGCCTCGGAACTTAACAGGTATTTCTTTGCATTGTAAGATATCCAGAAGTTGGATGTTCCGGTTTGATGCCACAACCACCAGATCTCCTCCAGCATAGTGGATGATTCTGTTCTGGTCCCACCTTGTTTCAGAGCAAGGTTGAAGGGTAGGTTATACAAGAGAAAAAAGAGTTAGTGTACTTTCTGGAACTTACTTGGCACTTGGCATTACAGCAATGATATACTAGAAAATTCAGGGCCTTTCAACATGGCAGGCAGCAGAAGGCCAGGCCAAGTCTTAATAGATCCTGATGGATCCCCTCCCTCACACCATGACAGAACTACATTTCATGGAGATTTAATGTCTAAAAGCAATAGAAAATTTATAAAGATGAAAAATTTTCTGCTAAAGTATGCTAAGTCCTTAAGAGAAAGAAGAGAAGATATGATATTTCCCAAATTTATTTGCTCATATAAGCCTTTCTTTTTAATGGAATATTTCAGAGGACCATAGTTGAGAACCTTTACAAGCATTACATGGCTTCTTTCTACCTCTTTTGTTTTCTTAACCAAGAGCCAAGAATTAGATTCAAATCTCTGGGCCAGTAAGTACTATGGAAAATGCAAAGAATATGAATTGAACCTTGCTCACAATAAACTCTAAATCTAAAAAAGCTATGTGATCCCTTAAATTGATTTTCAATTATAAAATTATTAGAAAATAGTTAAAATATGAGCATATGACCAAATAATTTATCCAACCTGAGATTTTTTTTTAAATGGGACACTATGATATTAAATTCACTAGGACCACAGGATAAGATGGAATTGTTTCAGTAAACAGAAATGTATACTCTCTTTTGTTTTTATTTTTATTTACTCACAAGCAGAGGAGAGAGAGGTGCACCCTGCCCTCTTGCCAGTACAAACGGACTCCACTTTGCCCCACTTTGTGCATCTAGCTTTACATGGATACTGGGGAATTGAACCCAGGCCAACCCAGGCTGACAGGCTTTGTAAGCAAGTGCCCTTAGCTGCTGAGCAATCTCCTCAGCCTTATAATCAGTCTTAATGTGATATTTTGTCCTCAGTCCAGAGTTCAGCCACTCTTCGTCTAATGAGCACTTGTCACTATAATGTTCATAAGAAGTCCCTATACTGATCAGTCTGTTTCTAAGATGCAATTTTTAATAAGGTTCGTGGGCAAAAATAAAAGAGGTGGCCTCCACAAAGCTTTATGAATAAAGAGAAAGGGTTTAAGTCTTAAATATGGCCAAAAAAAGATATTAAAGGGCTTTTTTAGGACTAGAGATGTAGCTTAGTGGCAGAGAGCTTGCCTAACCTATGTGAGGACCTGGATTCCATCCTCAGGACCACCAAAACACACACACTATAAATACAATTTCCATACTTAAAATGAAAGATATCATAATGTTTTGCTGCACTGGGCTATAGAAATGTATAAACTTGCCCCATTTCTTTCAGATATGTGCTATGTATCATATGTATGCAAAGAAACAACTCTAGAAGGTGGACTTTAGTATTAATGTTGGCTGTCTCTAAGTGTCAAGACTGTAGGAGATCTTTGCATTTCTCTATACATCTTCTGGCATTTGCAAGATTTTTTTTCCAATCAGCATGTGCTAATTCTCAAATTGGAATAAAACAATAAAGATGTTTCAAGTAGAAAAGGAAGGTTTCACACATGTACCATTGTACAAACGGTTGTTGGTCAAAATATCCAAAATTTATAAAGGAAAATGCTCTCCACAAGCTACAGAGAATGGTATAAAATTAAGCATCTGTTATCCAAACAGATCTTATACTAGTTCAGACATAGAGCAGGAAGGGAGTGGAGTGTTGAGGGGAAGACTCGGGGGTCAGGATAAACTCAGGTGACCATTGGAAGTAACCCAGCGGTCCCTGGAGATGTAGCCTCTGACACTAGTACCTACGTGTCAGAGAGAATGTGGATATTGTAGGTGCCACAGAAAACATTCCTCTCTTCCATCTGGACCTGCTGGGTTTCCTGGTTCTGGTACGCAGCCCACAGGTTATAGTCAGTCTAGAAAGGGAACACTTGGAGTCAATGTATAGCATTGACTTTACCCAGGGTCCCTGTGGTGATCTGAATGTAAAACATCCCCCATAGCCTCAAGTGTTTGCGATTAAGCCTTTTAGTTTTCAGCTGATGGAGCCTTTGAGAGGTGGAGCCTTGCTGGAGGTGATGTGCCTCTGGGGCAAGCCTTGGGGTTTTACAATCCAGCCCTCTTATCAGTCTAGCTCACTCAGGCTACTTCTTCCCTGCTGCTATGACAAGACGCCCCAGTTGCCTGCTCCACAATGCTTTCCCCACCATGATGAGACTTCCCCCAAAACTGTAAGCCAAAATATTTTTTTTTTGTTTTTCGAGGCAGGGTCTCGCTCTAGTCCAGGCTGACCTGGAATTCACTATGTAGTCTCAGGGTGGTCTCGAACTCATAGTGATCCTCCTACCTCTGCCTCCTGACTGCTGGGATTAAAGGCGTGCGCCACCATGCCCGGCTTTAGCTTTTTTTTTTTTTCCCAAAATACTTTTACTTCCAAAAGCCACTTCTGGTCTGGTATTTTTGTCCCAGAAAGGAGAGAAAATAACTGTTATAATCCCAGACATGTCCCCTCTTAGTGTCCCCTGGCAAGGGCACAAGGCCCATTTCCTTTCAAGGAAATGACTGCTGCTTTGGGGTGTTAGGGAGAGGCCTATGAGCAGGCACCAAGATAACCCATGAGCTAGAAAATTCTAGGGCCAAGGTCCTAATTCACCTTTCACCTCTGTATTGTCCACAGTTCTTGTTCCATGGGTTTCCAAATCTGAATTCCAAGTGTTGCCCAGAGTACAACTTCTGAAAATGAGTCATAAAAGGCTCACGACATCAAATCACAGGTGCCATTGAACAGCCATCATGGAATCTGAATTTCATACTGTAGCCCAAGTACCATCATTTAAGAAAAGCAAGATATTTTGTTTGTTTGGAGACAGGTCTCACTGTGCTGCCCAGCTAATCCTCCTGCCTCAGCTCAAATTACAGATGTGTACTACCACACTTGTCAATGCAAAATGTTTCATATGATAACTCGGGTTTCTTTCTTCCCTTGAAAACTCAGATGGTCTCACAATTCCCAATGCCAATAACAGTCAGAGCCCTTTGGATGGACAGCAAGCTCTCCAGTTCACCATCTTCACCAACCTTCACCAACTATGCCACCTGCACCCTCATCTGTGGGACTTGACTGTCCCCTACACATATACAAGCTAAGTGATCTTTCTGGAAGCTTCTGTTTCTCAAATTCTAAGCTATACCCCACAGGTTCCCTATGGGAACCCAAGTCAAACCACCCCTCATCCTTCTTAGGTCACCTAAATAGATTTCAAAATAAATGTGTCGTTAGCAGAGAGCAGGGAATGTCAGTCTAAGGGTCTTGGGAGTAGCAGATGCCTGGAGAGTCGATGCACAATGCTCCAAGCTCCCGCCTTTACTCTTTATTTTTGCCTTAGAATTGACAGGGAACACTCTAGGTGATGAATTCTCCCCTGACATCCAAGCAGCAGAATGAACCTTGTAGTGAGAGATGAAGAAGCTTGTATTCTGGCCCAGCCCTGGCCCTCCCATCATGGGCTTCTCACTAGAGCAGCAGACTCAAGTACTCTTGGCATGTCTGGACTTCCAGGCGTGTGGGGAATCCCACTTAGATTAGCACTTCTCCTGGCCTCTGAACTCTCCACCAGATGACTTCGAGCTATGGACAGAGAGCCCTGAGAGGCAGGCACCCTATCAACCTCACTCACCAAATAGGTGAGGAAGTGAGAAAGGAAGTGACTTACATGCAGAGAGCAATACAGAAGAACTCTCTTCTCCCTCATGGAGTGGCTCCTCCCTCACTCCTCCTAGCTTGGGTGAGTCCAGACGTCAGCTTTCAGTGACCAAAGGGAAGATAATACCAAAGGGAACATGTCTTTGCCACAGGTATCTCTGAAACCCACCTTTGTTCTCAGTTTCCACCTCTGACTTTTTGCACGCCTGCGCTTCCCATCATCAACTGTTTTAGGAACTGGGACAGAGACCTTGCAGGCATAATTAGGATCTAGTCCCCTTATATAGGACCCCTGTGGAGAAAAAAACAAAAGTTGATGGCACTTGGACATCTGAACTCTCTGTATATTGAAGCACTATTCACAACAGCCAAGTTATAATATGGAGGCAATATGGGTCCATGAATAGAAGACTTATAAAGAAAATGTGAGGTTTTATATATCATATATTATATGTGATATTACACATTATATATACATATATAATGGAATAAGTATATTTGGCCATAAAATGAAGGAAATCCTGTTGTTTGCAATAATGTTATACACATAGTAGAGGAACTTATGTTACATGAAATAAGCCAGACACATAAAGGCAAGTACTATATAATCTCACCTTTATGAAATCTAACAAAGTTGATCTCATAAAAGTAGAGAGTTGAATGGTCATCAGAGCCTGGGGTGGTTAAGAGACAGTTGGGGGGAAAATGTGTTGGGTAAAGAACATGGAATTATAGTTAGATGGGAGGGATAGAAATCAAGAGACCGATTGTACAGCAAGATCACTACAGTTAGTGGCAATATATTATATTCTTGAAAAACGACAAAGTAAATGCTATCACCACAAAAATGAGAACAACATGAAGTGATACATTTAACCATTTCACAATGCATATATATTCCAAAACATCATATTGTACATGATAAATACACATAAAACACCTACCCATTTCAAGAAATTATTTTATAGTGCCAGGGGTCAAACCCAGCACCTTCAGTGTGTGAGGCAATCCAGCTTATTACTGAGCTACATCCCCAGGCTTAAATGTTTTACAAAAAGAATAAATGATTACCCTTCATTCCCACTCTCCAGGAGGAAGAGAAAACCTAGTCCTTGGCAAAATTTAGAGATAGACAAGCCCTGGCTAAGGAAGGAAGGGAGGCCCAGGCTGGCCAGTTCCACTGAGATGAGTGTGGACAAACCAAGGTATAGAATATTGAATGCCTGCAACCATGTGCTGCCTGGGTGTGCCTGCTCTTCTCTTCCTGTGTCATTGACCTCTGCTGGGAAAAACAAGAAAGGAGCCGGCAGCAACTGGGCTACCAAGACTACGTGGCTTAGGGTTGGGTCTCAGGCCAGAAACAGAAGTGAAAATGCCACGGCCGCTTACTACTGGAGAAAATGGCATATTAACCTATGTAAACTTCTGGGTAACCCTGAGGCTGGTTCAGAACTATGTAAACTATAGTTTTATATATATATATATAGCATATATATAAACTATATAACTCCTTGTGGGGAGAGGGGAAAGGAGGTCAGGCTGGGGTTGAGTTTTTGCAGTTCTAGAGATGAAATCCAGAGCCTTGCATATGTGAGGTAAAAGTCCTACAGCACAGCCCTGGTTACTAAAGGCTCCCCGCCTTGTGCTGCTGAGAGTTTCTACTCAGGATGTCCGTTGATGGTGGGAGGGCAGAACTCCAAGACATGGCAGCAAGTGTGAGGCAGGAGGTCGTTCGTGGGTCTATGAGGAAAACCCAAAGGGTCAACCTCTGCAAGCACCTGCAAGGAGGCAATCTGGACTTCGATGAAGGAGTGCGCTGACAAGTCCATCTTGACCTGCTGGGACAGAGCAGCCCAGTGATGGCTCACAAAGGAACACTTGTTCAGGCTGTTCTTATCCAGCATTCCTGGGAGAAAAGAAGAAAGACAGATCTAGAAACCCCCAGAACTGGGCTGGAATGGGAGGTCTCTGAGAAGTCCCATGATTCTGCCCCTTCCCCACCCCACACATACTTAGAATGTACTTGGAGAGATGGAGAGGCAGGTAACGGATAAAGTCCCGGTATTTGCTGAACCCAGAAGACAGGACTTGGATGTCTTCCAGGCTCATCAGCAAGTTGCAGGAATCCGTCTCCAGCTTGGAAGCACCCGCTTTTTCAGAAAATATCTTTTTCATCTCTGAAATACACTGGAGTGAAGTCTTCTCTTGTCCTTACAGAGTAAAGGCACAGAAAGGTATATGGTTGAGTGGTCTTTCTAGTAACTCCAGGACCAAACAAATCTTCAGCAAACCTCTCCCTCAATGTAAATCTCCTCAGTATCTTCCCTCAGGCTGCTGAGTCTTCTCTTCTCACACATGAAAATAATGGAACCCCTTGACTCAAACATACAAGTACTTTAACCTTCCTAGCTTGAGACATTTACAGTGTCCAAGTTTGAAATTGCATCTTTCATGACATTTCCTTAAAAATACCCCAATGATAAAAAAAATTAAGGTAATTTAAAAGGAGTTAGGGAGAATGAATAAGTTTGTCATTGCTAGAGTTGTAGCTCAGTGGTAGAACACTTACCTAGCAAGTGTGAGGTCCTGTGTTCAATCCCCAGCTCACAAAAAATAATATTAGTAACACATTCCTAACTGTTGGAGTTAAATGATGAGCATAGTTTTTACATTGTTCTACTTTTAAAATGTGAAGTTTTCCATGTGAAAGTATTTTAGAATCTCTACTTTCTATTTCCTGTGGATTTCATGCACAGTCAGGAGCATGGTGGCATTCCAGTCAGTAATGGGCTACATGCACGCCACAGTCTAGATGTCTGTGTGGCAGGCTCCACCATCCAAGTTGATACAATCACGCTTTGTGGCAGAATCAACTGACAATTCATTGCTCAAAACCCCTTAACCAGGCATGATTCTACGCATCTGTGATCCAGCACTCTCGGCTCAGCCAAGAGGATCGTGGGCTACATACTGAGTTCCAGGCCCGAATAGTGAGACAGTCTCTCTCTCTCTCTCTCTCTCTCTCTCTCTCTCTCTCTCTCTCTCTCTCTCTCTCTCTCTCTCTCTCACACACACACACACACACACACACACACACACACACACACACACACACAGAGAGAGAGAGAGAGCTCCTGTTAAGTGATCCATGACTGTTTGTGTCTTGAAAAGCCAAAAATAAAACAATTTAGGAGGGAACTACATTCCCCACGGTTAGTTTCCCCTCAAAACTGATTCCAATGCTGCAAAAAATAGCCACTGATTAGCTGAACTCTAGATGGCCACCATGCACCATGCCAGAGCTCCAGAGCTAAAGGATTAGGGCCTAAAACAGAGGGGGATGTCAAATGAAGCTCTTAAAATTGCCTTTCTAGCTAGGTGTGGTGATGCACACCTTTAATCCCAGCACTCAAGAGGCAGAGGTAGGAAGATTGCTGTGAGTTTGAGGCCAGACTGGGACTATAGAGTGAGTCCCAGGTCAGCCTGGGTTAGAGTGAGACCCTACCTCAAAAAAAAAATCCTTTCTGATCTCCATTTTCATCATCTTGGAGGCAAACCTGAGCCTTGAGAGGAACACTTTTGCCAGTTGTCATTCTGTGTTTCCCTTACCAGCTGTGAGAATTAAATGAAGGGAAAAAATATCTAAAAGCCCAATACATTGTAGATGCCAAATGAAAGTTGTTTACTAAACCCCACCATCCCCAGATATCACTGCCCTGTCGGTTTCCATCTCCATCGAGACTTCCCATCTCAGAGGCTCTTCGACTCAGTGGGGTCACATTCTGAAAAACCCATAAATCAAACATATGTAAGTGAAAGCACATAGAAACTGGGTATGGTGGCATGTGTCTAAGACTATGACAGAAGGCTGAGGCAGGATCTTAAGTTCAAAGCCAGTCTGGACTATATAATGAGATCCTGACTCAAAAAAATGCATTTAAACTAGGCATGATGGTACATGCCTATAATCCCAGCACTCAGAGACAGAGGTAGGAGGAGCAATCACTGTGAGTTTGAAGCCTGCCTGAGTCTACAGAGTGAATTCCAGGTCAGCCTGGGCTAGAGTGAGACCCTACCTCGAAAAAGCAAAAATAAATATTTGCTGGGTGTGATGGCACACGCCTTTAATCCCAGCACTTGGGAGACATAGGTAGGAAGATCACCATGAGTTTGAGACCACCCTGAGACTACATAGTGAATTCCAAGTCAGCCTGGGCTAGAATGAGACTCTACCTCTAAAAAAAAAATCAAACAAAAAAATGCATTTAATACCCCATAATCTATTGAAAAGTCAAAAAAATTACAAGCCAAATTATCAAAAACCCCAGATGTTCTCTGATTTACAATGCATTATGTTCCAATAGACTTGTAATAAAGTCCAAAATAATTGTAAGACGACCCACCTAACTCAGTCTACATTGGCGTCGACTTACCAGTATTGGTGGCTTTTTCCTCCACATTTTTAAGCTCATCTTTTTCTCTGGAAGCTCTGGACAAAGGAAATGACAAGATCCTGGGTTTAGCTGCCCAATAGACATTTGAGGTCTCAGTCGTGGGGCTGTAGTATTTCTCGGGGAAAAACAGTACATCAACAGAGTCTGGAGGAAGCCCTGAAGAACAAAAGGCCAAAATAAGGTTGTTCTTAAAGCAAATAATATGTGGAAGAAAATAGAGTGTAGAGATACAGTCAGATTTTGCCACATTTCTTCTAAAACTAATCCTCTTCATGTGTGGATTCTGTGTGCTGAGACACAACCAAGAACAAATTGAAAATACTAAGAAAAATGACTACGTCTATATTGAGCATGTAGATTTTTCTGCCATTGCTCCCTAAACAACACAGCATAGAACAGTTTATGCATTTGCACCATATTCAGGATAATAAATGAACTAGAGACGATTTCAAGTATATAGGAGTGTTGCATAGGTTATACAAATATTACATTATTTTATATTAAAGATTTGAACATTCATGGACCTTGGTATCCATATGGGGTCCTATAATAGCTCCCCCTCCCTCACAGGTACAGACAGATAAGTATACACACAAAGCAGATCAGAGATTAATTCTCTTTTTATATGGAACCTCTGAGTTTCTATGCAATACATATTGCATAGAAACATATATACATGTATATGTATATGTATATGTATATGTATATGTATATGTATATGTATATGTATATGTATATGTGATGGTTAGGTTTTGTTGTCAACTTGATCTTTTTAATTATCTTGGGTAGGTCTCTGAGGATGTTTACAGAAAGGCAGCCTCTCAGTAGGGGGCAAGATGTAAAGAAGCTCAAAGAAGCTAAACTAAACATCCTTTCCTGTGTGGGCAGAGCAGGAAGGAAATTCCAGAGACTCAGGAAACCATTAAGTCTGGGGAAGGGTTGTAAGACCACACCCTAAGCCTATATAAAGGGGAAGAAATTCTCTTTGCCCTCCCTCCTGCCTGCTTGCTATTCTGTGTGTGGTGTTGGTGATGGGTTTCTCTCTCTGCTTGGACCTGTGAAAGAGGACCAGCCTCTTTCACTTTTATGGGACTTCCCCTGGATCTGTAGCTTGAATAAATCATTTACTCCCATAAACTGTGCCTGGATTGAAGATTCATCCCAGCAGCATGTGGCTGACTAAAATAGTATATATATATATATATATCATTCCTATTATACTTTGCCAGGAAATCTATAAAGCAAAATTTATTAGAGATCTATATGTAAGGAAGGCGAGAAAGAGAAGCCTGGGATCTAATTGCATCCCAGATCATCTAGCTTCAAAATTCTTCCAGAAGTGATGTATGGCGGTGCATGCTGTCAATAGGATTGCTTCAAAAACTCTTGCTCAGTTCCTGCCCTTGCATCAAACTAGAAATGTTCATTTAAGAGAGCCTCTCTCTAGGAGAAGAATGTTGCCACAACCTTATGACTGGGCTTGTACAATTTCCATAGTGTGTGCTGAAGACTTTGGAAAAGAACAGTGAGGCACGAGTGTGTGTATTCCACAGTAGTCACAGTGTGGTAGAAGATGCTGGGGGAGGGACGTGGGTTTTCTCACCTCATGCCAGGTGACCAAGCTCAGTGGCTCAGATTCCCTGGAGTTTGGTTTCCTCGTTATAAAATTGAGAAGTGGTACCGGTTGATCTCTATTATAACTTATAGTTTTGATGCACTAAGATGCTCTCATTATTTTACCACTGTCTCCTCCTTTGAGATTCCTGACACCAGTGAAATCAAGTGACATGTGTAAGAATCTACTTGCATTTTTAAAAGTCTTTTGGAAGTTGTGTGTGGTGGCTCAGGCCTGTAATCCCAGCACTTTGGAGACTGAGGCTGGAAGATCTCACATATCTGGGCCATCAGGGAAAAGCAGATTCTATCTCAAAACAAAACAACCAAAAATTGGGGGGATAGGAATTACCTACCTTCAAACTCCCAAACTCCTTCAGGAGATCATCCCTCCCACTCCTTCACCCTCCACTCAATCTGTCCCTCCTCCTCCTGAACCCTCCACTCCTGGACCCCTTGTAATAGCAAGTCTCTAGCCTCTCTTCTGTTTCTTTTGCTTCCCAGAACCGGCTGGACAAGCTCTTCCAGGATTCTCCTATTGATATCTTATGCCAGGAAGGCTCCCAGCAAGGTTCAGCAACATCAGCACGAGACAGAGACTTGTGTGAACTCCAGACTCCTACCCCCCTCCCCAACACACACACGTACCCCCAGATCTACTGAGCAGGAGGTTCCACTCCATGCAGCCAACAATCTGTATTTTAACAAGCCCTGCTGGATGGAGACGGATTCAAACCACAGCTTAGAAGCTACTGCCCTGGACTAATTTGACCTTTTAGCCCCCTTTGGCTACTAATCAGTTTTAAGCAAGTTCTGGTGTTATGTTTAAGCAAGGAGTATGGTAGTCTAGTTTTGTGTTTGTTTGAGCTTTTAAGTTTTGCCCTCTCAGCTTGGTTTCTGAGGAGTGTTGTCAAAAAACAAAACAGTTTCACAGTTTGTCCTTCATGTCAGTCAAATCCCCTTCCTGGGCCTGACACATTCAGAAATCCACCTTAACTCCTCATAGTCAGTATTTGACAGTCAACAGTTGTCCAGAAGGAAACCATTTGCAGCCATGTCTCCTTTGGTAAACAGAACTGGCTGTTGTGACAAGGTTCAAAGATCTCTCTCTCTCTCTCTCTCTCTCTCTCTCTCTCTCTCTCTCTCTCTCTCTGTCTGTCTGTCTCTGTCTCGTCTGTCTCTCTGTCTCGTCTGTCTCTCTGTCTCGTCTGTCTCTCTGTCTCGTCTGTCTCTCTGTCTCGTCTGTCTCTCTCGTCTGTCTCTCTCTCTCGTCTGTCTCTCTCGTCTGTCTCTCTCTCTCGTCTGTCTCTCTCTTGTCTGTCTCTTGACCAGTCATCCATGCCCGTAGCTCCTCACCAGAGCTCTGCAAGCCCTGCTTTCTGGTTTGGAGGTGGGGAATCTCCTGCTCTCATTCCCCGTGGCCTGTTTACCTGAGATATTGCTCTTCTCTCTCATGGTCAGGACTCTGATCACATCCGCAGCCGTGAGCAGTAACCTGGGCTGGCACATCTGCAGCAGAAGCAGTGTGTAATTCGCCTTAGTCCGGTAAGAGCTGCTGGCAAACCAGCGCAGGAGCTCAACCATCTTCTGTTCCACGGTTTTATCCAACATCTGGTTCAGGGAGGACTTCACCACCTTCCTCTCCTGCCTGCTGAGGTCAACTCTGGACCTGTTATAGATGAAATCCTTCCCATGGGTGGTCTGCAGGAGGTGTTTGAAATACTGTAATAAATACAAATTATTTATCTGGCCCAGGATGCTAACTAGAAACCTCCTCTGGTATTTGTCGCTGACCCTCAGGAACCATTCTTTGGTAGCAAAGATCTTCCACGCTAAGACACAAGTCTCACACTTCTGGCACACAGGGATCCAACTTTGTCCCTTTTCACAACGAAAATAAGGAGCATGCTTGAGCCTCGGCTCCATGACTTCCATGATTCTGAGATAAGCAGTTCATTAGCAATGCCACCAAACACAGGAGGAACGGGAGAAGTGAAGAAATCCCTCAATTCGAGCATTTTCTAGGATAAACATCAGGAGAAAAATGAAGCCACTGTGATGAATGGAAAACTTATCTGTCCCAGAAACTGCCTGTAGAGTCTGGTTTTTTGTACTGACCTCCTTGGAAACATGGCTTTACCGTAAATCTCCTAAACCAGGCGCTATCTGTGTATAGGCAGTTGCTGTATATTCTGATAGAGTGGGTCATCTCATTTCTATAAAAAGAATGCTGTTTTTAATCAAGTGTAAGTTAATACATAGACTCCTTTTAAGTAACAAGTTATGGAGCCTACCTAGTGTTGAGTTTCAGTTGTTACTGACAGCTTTTAGATAGTCATAAATATAAATTTAAAAGTCATCTTGTTTATAAGGTAGCTATTCCGATTTTCTGAATAGTATGTTCAGTTTTTTTAAGAAAAATCACCAAAATAAGATTTAACTGCTTCCAAATGAGAACCAGAAATCTTTTCAAAGAATCACTCCTGAGTGCAGAAAATTTTACTCGTCCTGAGAATATGTTGGGGATCAACTTCTAGCCTAAATCAGATGTGCATCCATGCATTAGGGAGCTTAGTAATAAAGACCATGGGGTCTGGGGAGTGGTCCCTGAGTCTGACCCCTGCCCAGCTGCTCCTAACTCTGTGAACACAGGTAGGTTATTTAAACCTCTGTTCTTCAGTTTCCTCCTCTGGAAAATGGGGTCAGCAATAGTTTCTTCTTTGTAGAGGTATTGTGAAGATTAAATAAGATACTATATGCAAATGTAGATTGCCTGGTACAGATGTAGTTCTCACTACATCCTAACTATTGTCCTGTTTTCATTGTCACCATTGCTGGAGTTCCCACTTATCCATGGGGGGGAGAATATATCCCGAGACCCCCAGTGGATGACAAAAGCCATGGATAGTACCAAATCTCATATAATGTGTTTTTCCTACACATGCACACTCATGATCAAGTTTAATTTAGAAATTAGGCATAGTGAGAGATTTGCAACAGTAGCTAGCAATAAAATAGAACAATGATAATAATACAGTGATAAGAGTATGTGGATGTGATCATTCAAAACATCTTGCTGGATTTTTTCTTTGTTATTTTAAATTTTGGAGTCAGGGTCTGGCCTCAAACTCATAATGCATCTGTCTCTGCCTCCCAGTTGCTGAAATGACAGTCTCCCTCTGCCTGTGCTGGTGTTACCCACTGGTGTTCAGACAGAGCTTGGGGGGGTAACTGAAACCTCAAAAAGCAAGACTATGGATAACGGAGAGCTACTGTATTGTCACTGAGATTCTTTGGAGTCAAACAATCCTACAATGTTTTGGTGAATGTGTGCACATTGAGATGCACTTGAAGAAACATTGTGTGCTTCTGTATGTGTATGTAGCTTATCAGAGAAAAAATGGCACTAAGATTTAAGTCTTACTTGTTGTCTGAGCTCTCTTTCCTTCACCTTGAACTTAGGATACACCTGGGAGTGACACTTGGGCCATTAGAGCCACAGGGCTCCTCATGTAGAGATAAACAGGAGTGGATTCTGCTCTTCCTTACAGCTTGGAAGAAGATCAAGGTTGCACTGAGCTTTTGAAAATACTCAACAGCAGACAGAACCACATCTGAATGTGGATGAAGAGAATAAAAGTATTTACTGTTCTATGCTTTTGACTTTTATTATTTATTCATTTGCAAGGAGAGAGAGAGAGAATGGGAATGCCAGGGTCTCTAAACTCCAGATGCATGTGCCATTTTGTACATACATATGGCTTTACACTGGGTACTAGGGAATTGAACTCAGGCCATCAGGCTTTGCAAGCAAGCACCTTTGACTGCTGAGAAGGGAAGGAATCATCCCTTCTTTCTTTCAGCTTTTTATAGATTTCAACTTTTTCAAAAGCAGCTAATGAGGGACAGTGTTTAAGGCACTTTCCTGCAAAGCCTAACAATGCAGGTTCGACTCCCCAGTACCTACCAGATGCACAAAATGGTACATGCATCTGGAATTTGTTTGACTTGGCTAGAGGCTCTGGCATGCCCATATTCTCTCTCTCTCTCTCTCTCTCTCTCTCTCTCTCTCTCTCTCTCTCTCTCTCTCTCTCTCCTTTCAAAGAAGTAAATAAATAATAAAAATATTTAAAATATTTTAATAGCTAATGAGGCTATAGGGGAGGAATCACTGTAAAAGTCCTAACAATAGTCACCCAGGTATACTGAGACAATTCTCCTTCAGACAAGACCAGGTTCAAGCCCTGAACCCCGTCCTTAGGAGCTATATGATCTTAGTCAAGCTGCATAGCATCTTTGAACCTGTTTCTCTACCTTATTTGTGAGGCTGGAGGTAGAAGCAGGTAATGAAAATTATAGCTACCTTCTAGGATGGAATCTAGGAACTCAGTTAATCCTGCTAATTTTTTTAAAATATTTTATTTATTCATTTTCAAACAGAGAGAGAGAGAGAGAGAGAGAGAGAGAGAGAGAGAGAGAGAGCACCAGGGCCACCACCTTGTGGGTCTGGCTTATGTAGGTCCTGGGGAATTGAACCCCGGGGCCTTAGGCACTGGAGGCAAGTGCCTTAACCTCTGAGCCATCTCTCCAGCCCCAATCCTGCTAATTTTACTCCTGACTTTCTACCCAGGTGAAACCAAAGTGTGTCCATCCATGTCTGAAGAGTTGGGTTGTAATAGCTCTCACATACTGGGCTGAGGGTAAAGGGCAGGATTGGATTAGAAATTTGATCAAGTCTAGAAGTTCACCCTCTTTGCTTTGAAGATCTACCTGGAAGATGCAAGAGAGAGGCCCAAAGTAGACTGTTTCAAATAGATAAAGGGGCGTGGGTGGATTACCCCCCCCAAGTTCCACCAGCTAAAAGCAGCTTGTGTCTAAAGGCTTGAATGAATGATAAATGACTGACATCCATCATGGAAGCAGTTTGGCCCACCCATCTCCACTCCACAGCTGAGCTCAGAGTTGGCAGAGGGAGAGACTGCAGGAACCTTAGCACTGTTTCTTCCAAGCTGTGTGTCCCTGGACAAGCTCCTCAGGCCTCTGTAGCCCTTCTTTTGGTGTGTAGAAGAGGGGTGTGTACGCCTGGTTGTTACTTCTGTCCCCTCTCGAGCCCTCTGTGTCCCACTACACGCATGTGTACATTTATGTACACATGCAAACATAAACACACAGCATCGGACCTGTTTTGACAGCAATACCTGAAGAGATGAGTTCAGACATCAGTCATGGTTCATTCTCCATCCCTCCCCCTCAACCCATACACACGTGACTCCCCTCAAACAACAGGGAATAATGGTATGATGTCACCACACTTGGCACCTCCTTTTCTGGGATATGACAGGAGCGACTTCCTAAACACAGAGCCGGGCTTCTTACTGTGTTTCCACTCATGTTCCTTCTTCATCAAAGAGGTTTTCACAGCTCCAGTATGTTAAATATATAAAACAAGAATACGAATAGAACATTTCCTGATGGTAAGTCATAAGGAGATTTATTTTAAAGCAATCCTGTAGTATGCATATAATTTACCCTTTATTAAACATGAAAGGATATTTGCATATTTATTCTTTATTTTTACATAAAGAAATATAAACTGAATATATGATACTAGAGGATGCAGTATTTTTCAGAGTTTATTAATATTTTGGCTTTATAATTGTCAATGCTGAAAACATTGCTTCACATACATGCATAATACAAAGTGGCAGAAAGTATGTTTTCACCAGAAAATGGTGAAAATTCTGTCCTCATCCCAAACTAAAGTTCACTTAATGATTCTTTATGAAAAGTTAGCAAGTCAGACAACATGGTTTTTTAATATATTTTTTATTTTTAAATTTATTTGAGAGAGAGATAGAGAGAAAGAGGCAGGCAGAAAGAGAGTGGGGATGAATGCACCAGAGCCTCCTGCTACTGCAAATGTATTTTAAACACATGCACCACTTTATGCATCTGTCTTGAAGTGGGTACTGGGGAATCACACCTGGGTCATCAGGCTTTCAGGCTTTGCAAGCAAGCAAGCGCCTTTAACCACTGAGCCATCTCTCCAACCCCAGCATGGTTTGTTGTCGTTGTTTTGTTTCTGTTTCTACATGTGTGTGTATTATGTGTGAGAGAGTGTGGGTGTGGGTGCAGGTGGAGATGACAGGTAACTTTCAGGGGTGTCAATCCTTGCCCTCCATCTCCTTCAGAGCAGGATCTCACTTTCCTCACTGCTGCTTTCACCAGGCTAGCCGACACCTGAGTTCCTGGAAGATACTTCTGTCTGCTTTCCTTCTCACCCATAGATGTGGCTGGGATAACAAGCCCCTTGTACTCAGTCTGGATTTTTACACGAGCGCTGGGCTTCCAAACTTGAGAGCTTACTCATGCCTGCATGTGCTTTATCCACTTGAGCCATCAAAAAGCACTTTAACTTTTTATTGATTTATTTGGAGTGTGTATATAATGTATGTGTTCCTGTGTGCAAGTGTACACTTGTGTCACAGCGCATGTGTGGAGGTTCCAGAGGACAACTTTCAGGTCAGTCCTTGCTTCCCACCTCTTTTGAGGCAAGTTCTCTGGAGTGGTCTGATTCAGGTGTCCCCCATAAACTTAATGTGTTCTGGATGCTTGATCCCCAGAAGATGGCAGTTTTGGAATTGGAACCTTGTTGGAGGTATGTCGTTGAGGGCTTATGGGGGTTATAGCCAGCTTCCCCTTGCCAGCTTTGGCACACCTGCATGCTGCTGTTTGCAGTGTTATGGTGGAGGTGATGTCCACCCTCTGCTCATGCCATCATTTCCCCTGCCATCATGGAGCTTCCCCTCAAGTCAAAGCCAAAATAAACCCATTCCTCCACAAGCTGCTTTTTGTCAGGTTCTTTGTTACAGCAACAAGTAAGTTAACTACAACCATCTGGTTCACTGCTCCTTCCTCAGGCTAGCTGGTCTGCAAGCTTCCAGAAAATTCTCCTGTCTCTGCCTCACTTCTCACCTTCAGCATGTTGGGATTTATCTTACTGTAGGTACACTAGGATTACAGAAGCTACGGCTTTTACACGGGATCTGGGGACCTGATTCAGAGTTGAGTGGCAAGCCATCGCTCCAGCCCCCCCCTCCCGAGTACTTTCTAAAATTAAACATTCTAACACATATGACCCAAATATAATAATATGACACTTACATGCTGAGGAATGGTGGTAGGAAAAGATTAGAAGTTTTTATTTTTGAAAATTAACATATTAGCTCTGTGAGCACAGAAAACTTGGTGTGTACAGTGAAAACAACCACAAAGTAGTCTCAATTCTGAGCTGAAGGGTTTCAGGCAGCATTTGTTGGAGTTGACACACATCTAAAATCCTAGGACTCGGGAGATTGAGGTAAGAGAATCAAGTTTGAGGCCAGCAAGACTTAAAAAATTAATTAGAAACATCAGACTAAAATCAACATTAATTTACAACAAAATTTTAAAGTGGCTGTGGTGGTTTGAACTAGGTGTCTGCCATAAACTCATATGTCCTGAATACTAGGTCCCCAGTTCGTGGCAATTTGGGAATTGGAGCCTCCTAGAGGTAGTGTATTGTTGAGACCCTACCTTGGAAAAAAAAAAAAAAAGTAAGGCAGGTCTATTTCAAAATAGCTAGAAGAAGGGATTATAAATGTTCTTCACTATAAAAAAACAAAAAAATAAATATTTAAAATGATGGATATGCTCAGTAACCTAATTTAGTCATTATGCATTGCATGTGTGTATTGAAATAAATGCTATTTTAATATACTCCATAAGTATGCAGTTATTATGGGTCATTTAAAAATAAAATTCAAAACAAAGAAACTTTAAAAAAGCAAGGCAGGCCAAATGGATATAATTTTTCTTTTGAGACCATTATATAATAGACAGATCAAAGAAACTTAGACATAGCATAGATTGAGTTTTTCCATTGCAAAGAGTCCTTCCCTGAGCCAAGCATCCCATTGGGGGCTGACACCTGTGGGACTAACACTCAGGACGCAGAAGCAAGAGGATCGTGAGTTCAAGCCCAGCCTTGGCTATCTAGTGAGACCTTGTCTCAAATAAAAAAAAAGAAAAAGAAAAAAAAAAGGAGGGAGGAAGGGTAGGAGGAAAATAAAATTTACAAGTTAAACAAATAAAAAGGAAAAGGAAAATATTTTATTCTATCCAGTAGAGAAAAGAGCAGAAAGTGGACCACACACACATACACATATACACACATACACACACACACACACACACACACACACACACACACACAAAACTCTGAGTGGCTTATGTCTAACTAAACTAAGAAGTAATTGACCAAATTCTAGATTTGACTCAACCGTAATCAATATTTACCAACAAGGTTCAGCTTTAGAAGAAAGGCCATGACTTCTGCAGCTGACACTGGATTGGGAAGCAGAGCTCACACACTGGGTGAGATTATGAATCAAAGGTATCCACACACACCAGCAATATGAGCATAAATCCTTAGATATGAAGGGCAGAGTCCCCGGGGGCAAGTATGTCACTGCACACTTCTGAGACAGACTGGTTGAACAGGAAGTGACATGCCCTGACGCAGACGTAGGAAAGGACACAGAAGTAACGTTTCTGGGAAATCCCACCTGGAACTTCAGGTTGTGTCCTCAGAAACCCATTTTAACATGGAGTGTCATTTGCCCAAAGGCTTTAGTGGAGCTAAAAACAAACATGCACACAGTTAAAGTAATTTTGGGTATTTCTTTTCACTTCATCCCTCCTGCCGCATACACAGGCAGCAGAAAGTTCTGTAGATCCAAGTCACTTCTCTCCAACATCCCTTTTTTCATGGGTCAGAGGGAGAGTGAAATAATTAAGGGAGAACTGGGAACCATGAAGGAAAGTAATAAATATGCACAAAAACAGGAATAGTCCTGGGTGGGAGTGGGGATGGGGGAGTGAGTGATGTCCTCAAACACTTGAAGATTTGTCCCTTCCCATAAGAAATCAGACCATAAAATCCTGGTGACTTTAGACCCCCTCCCATCCAGAGGACTCCCTTAAGACACTTTATGTGTTCTAATCTTTGCCATCCTTCCTGTTGCGAGAGGCGCGTTCTTGGTTGGAGCAGAACCTGAATGGCCCCAAATCACACATGGTACCTGCACGAACGCCATCTACAAGGTATGTTCAGACACTGATTCTCTTTGCAATTCATCTGTGGTTTATCCCCTTCTACATTCACAATCCAACGAGGAAGGCAATGCGACATAGTGGTCACAAGTTCACCGACAGCCATCCCAGACCTGAGTCCCAGTTCTGCCCTTCACTTACTGAGTAACCAGAGTGACCTTGAGCAAGTTAGCTGACCACCATGGCCCAGCCAAGGCTACAGCTCCCCATTTGCAATCCGAAGACAATGCATTTTCCTCATGAGGACAAAGTGAATTAACACACAGGACATGCTAACAGCACTGCCTAGCACATAGGAAACGGATGACAAGAAAAACTGCAGTTTACTGGATTCATATTGCAGTCCTGGTGTTCTCTGAGGTTCAGTCCTAGTCATGAATTCTGGGCAAAGGGTAACATGCACCTGAGACTGGAAGATGATGGAGAGACTTGGAGGCCTTGGAATTTCTTTGATTATACAGAAAGCAATAGAGAACCTTCCCCTCATTCAGAGACACATGATGTCAGGACTCAACTCTGCCCCAAAGACAGCGTGAAAATGCAAGCTACTGTCTAAAGGAGGAGACCTGGAGTTCTAGTGCTCAGCCTCCACCGAGGATGGCGCAGGCTTCTCGGGTTCCTCCCCCAGATCCACAATCCGGATGGCGTTCTCTTTCTTGGAAAGCCAGAAGGCGGCGTAGACTGGCTCTGAAAATTCGCAGTCAAACTTTTGAATCAGAGTCATGACATCATACTCTACACCATAGAAGGAAAGGGTCCCTCCTGGGAAGTCTACATAGATCCCAAGCCTTCGGAAAGGGCCAGACTTGAGCGGGGTCTCTGTGTCACTGTGCCAGGCTGTGAACTCCTTCCCGTTCCAATGGATGCACCAGGAGAAGTTGTTCCCAGAAATGCAACCATTGCGTTCCTCCCCTTTCCGGTCGATGCCTTTGCAGGTCAGGCCAACATAGGTTCCTCCCCCGGAGACCTCGACCTCAAAATAGTACCTGTGCAGGTACAGACTTTGTTGGGACAACACCTGCCTCCAGTGCAGGAACCTGCTGGGGAGGTCTGGGTAGGGATGCTCCCATGGTGAGGTGTTGGTGACCTTGCGGTTGTCCTCCTGCAGCCGGAGATACCTGTG